>JBBMKF010000078.1:1818969-1839311 GCA_037834155.1 Curcuma caesia | reverse complement strand
CACTAAACCACTGACACCCTATAATTCTAAATCTTAAATTTCAAATCATAAATCCAAAATCCAAACCGTCACTCTAATATATTTTTCATCCTAAAAATTTTCTTTTTTATAATTGCTATTAAAAAGTGTAATAAATCGATTCAACTTAATTAAATATATTATATTTATGTGTAAAATTTTATTATTAATTTAATTAAAATTATTTAAATTTGACCTAAATCATTTCAACATGATTAAAGTTATTATAAAATCACTATAAAAGTCATTAAATTGTTGTTATGATAATGTAGCAATCATTTAGTGTTTAAATAATTTTGGTGTTAATGAAGCCATTTTGATCTAAATTAGGATAAGAGTATTTTTAATACGAAGAATATTGCATGTTTTCTCATAATTATTTTTTTTACTTTTTTTTGTAGCTTTATAATAATAATAATAATATTATTATTATTATTATTATTATTATTTTGTTTAATGAGGATAACAGTATCGTACTTGAACTTGTTGACTTATTTTGAACTCTCGAAGTTTCCAAAAACCATGTCCTCCTCCTCCTTCCTCTCGTCTCCCTTCTCTATTCTTAGCAAACCCATTCGCCTCTCAATGATCCCTCCAATCTCGCCTCGCCTCTCCCCTTTCCACTCCCTTTCTTCCTCCTCCTCCTCCTCCTCCTCTTCCTTCCTCAGCAGCCACCATGCACCATCCAAACCGCCACTCCCATGGAAGAAACTGCCCGATTCCACCCGTTTGATCTCCCCTGACTTGCCGCCGAAGCACAACTCTCTATCTAAGCCATGGAGGACGCACGGCCCTGCCGTGGGCTGTCGATCGTCTTCATCATCTGCGCTGCGCTCCTCCTTGCTCGCCTGCCCCTGGGGCGATGCCAAGGCGACGAAGACGACTACGACGACGACGACCGCAGCCAAGGTGCGTCCAATGTGTTCGCTACCGCCGTCTACTCCCGGATGATGAACCTAACCAGTATCTTCGCTGAGGACATTGGCAGGCATTTTGATTTCTGCGTCAAGGACACGTATGTTTGCTGATGCTAGCTCCTGTCTTCCTGGTTCATCAGGATGCAGGTCATTTATTCACGTTGTGGTTTTGTTGGTTCCAGGGATAAGGAGTGGAATGAGGCATTCAACTTCTCGTCGGATTTGACCTTCCTAACAAAATGCGTCAAAGAGACGAAAGGCATGAGCTTTACTGTTTCTTTTCCTCGTACCAATTAGTTCAGTCTGTGAGATATGCAATACCTTCTTATATTTGAACATATCAAAATTAATAATAATGATAATAATTTTCAACGTTGTATACCAGCCATTCAGCCTAAAGTAGACGCTGAGTAATTGAGGAAGAGTTTCAGGGAATAAGAACTCATTAACAATTTAGAACAAAAATTTTCCATGCCACTAACAGATTTTAAATTCGCTACTTTTTGTTAAATTCAGTACAATACTTAAATTCTCTCTTTGCCTACTTTCTAATTGCATTGCTTTTGTTTCCATAAAACGATATAGCATAGCGTATCATTACTACACTCATCCTTCCTTAATTGAATTGACAGGAGATCTTCCTCACCGCTTATGCACATCAGCAGAAGTGAAGTTCTATTTCAGTAGCTTCATTCAGAATAATGGGGCAAAGAATTTTTTAAGTCTTAACAAGAATTGCAATATGTCATCATGGTTATCTGGATGTGAACCAGGATGGGCTTGCAGTGTTGACGAAAAGGCAAAAGTGGATCTTAAGGAAGAGAAAAATATTCCTATCAGAAATGTTAATTGCCGCCCTTGTTGCGAAGGCTTCTTTTGTCCTCGGGGTATCACTTGCATGATGCGTGAGTATCTTGAGTTTCTCTCTTAGCTTCTGATGTGTTGATTGCCATGTTTCTTTTTGCAGTATGATTTGTAATTATGCTTTGTTAAGTATGCTAACGGTACATCGCGTTGCAGGAATTCCTCCATTCTTACACACATCATATACTGCTTTAATAAAATTAGACGTACGTAATATATGTCAAAGATTATGCCTGCACATGTTCTACTATTTCATCTGCATTTGGTTCGGGTGTCTCTTCTACCCATCTAATAGACTTGATAGCCACTAGGCATTCAGTTTAACCAAGTGGTGGAAGATTTGCGTCGAATTTTGAATGTTCGACCTGAATATTGTTTGACCTACCAGTTGGGACAATGCAACGAATATGATATCCAAATAGTGTTTGGATGTTGATGATTGCCTACGTATAAGTTTAACTAGACCACTGGACCGTGGGGTTCCCTTATAAGTTGTACTTTCAAGTTTCTAAACTTTCAGTTTTGTTACTCCTCATTTCTTGCAATTTTGTTGTTTTCTGTAGGGGTTAGCACTTAAAGAACGTTTAACATAATTCTACGATTTCAAGAATTATATTCCTAGATAAGGTTGCCATCATAAAACTCAAGTATCTTTTGTTACTTTGACAGTTTGAATATTACAGTACTGAAACAACATTGTCTTTGCTACAACATAAGTGAAAAAACATGTAGAGGTTCTGATTCTGTTGATTAAACCATAATGAAAAAGATATCTTCCTGGTGTCTTATTCTGATTTTTATGGCTCACAAAAGAACTAGGCTCTGCTTTCTGCATATACATGCACATATTTACTTCTATTTAGGTTGGAAAATATTGAACAAAAACAAATGATTGTTTTCTTTAATGATCTGAAGCCTGTCCACTGGGAGCATACTGCCCACTTGCAACATTGAACAAAACTACTGGTATCTGTGATCCGTAAGTTGATCTTGATCCCTCCAGAAGTTCCATCTGAATCATATTGATTATTCTTTGCAATCTTGTGGATTACATACTGAAGTTTGAGATATATTCAGCTACAATTACCAGATTCCTCCTGGACAGCCTAACCATTCATGTGGAAGTGCTGATATGTGGGCAGATGTTGAATCTAGTGGTGAAATGTTTTGTCCTGCAGGATCCTATTGCCCAAGCAATATACGAAAAGTTTCTTGTGGCAGTGGGTATTGTTTCTTAATCCTTCTTGTGCAGTTTCTTTATTGGCTTAGTGAAGGCAAAACTGTTCTGTTCTTTGTCATTCATACTGTGTAGAAACAATTTTTGTTTCAACCTTACAACTTATCCATTCTCTTTTTCAGATATTATTGCAGGAAGGGATCTGTTTCTCCCACAAGTAAGTTGATTCCACTGAACAATTCACCTAGCCATTCTTTATATCATTATTGGCTGTTGTTTATTGTAACCAATAAATCATGACTTACTAAGTGTAAACAGTAACCATTCTTGCTACTGTTTAGCTTCTGCTATTAGATACAACAGTTGCTTCCAAACCTTATAAAGTTTTTTCTATTGTAGTCTGACGTGAGTTGTTTAATTAGACAATTAAAACAAATAAAATATAGCAGCTTCTTCCACAAACCATGGTCTTTTTCTCGACTGGTGGTGCTTTTTTATCCCTAATTTTTACCAAAGTTAAGTTCTAGTTCTAGCGCATGCATGTTGATTTTATTTACACTTTGTGAGCTTTAAGCTTCTATTTGTTTATATTGATGATATAATGGTTTTGCAGGATGCTATAAGAAAAGCTCTTGCCCGCCAAATTCTACAAATCAAGACATTACTATATTTGGTGCCTTGCTCATGGTAAGATTTACTTGGTTTCTAGGTTATTATATACTTATATTAAGTACCATAGTGTCACAAGTCTTCTAACTAATAATACATTTGGTCATCTATCTTTGTAGTTCTGTGACATATTCCTCCAGTCCAGCTCCAACCTGCATTTAACATTTTCTAAACCATGTCAATAGCTTAAACATCCACCAGTGACTCTAAATGAACTTTAAATTATCTGGATTCTAAGACTAATACCATAAGTTAGAGGATTTTGAAGAACAATTATTCTTCATTTGTGCTGAACTTCTCAATTAATTGTGCAGGTTGCATTGAGCCTTCTGTTGTTGATTATACATAATTTTTCTGGCCAAATGCTCACCAGTAGGGAGAGAAGACAAGCAAAATCTAGAGAGGCTGCTGCAAGACATGCTAGAGAAACTGTCCAAGCTCGTGAAAGGTGGAAGTCAGCTAAAGAAGTTGCTAAGAAGCATGCAGCTGGCTTACAGACGCAGTTATCTCGGACCTTTTCTCGGAAAAAGTCTTCTCATCAACCAGAGACTCCAAAGGGTTTTGGAGCCGTATTTGGTGATGCAGGAGGCGAACCAAAGAAAGAAGAGAATAACCTTCCCAAGACGATGCAATCTTTAGAGAATGATCATGATAGTTATGAAGGCTTCAATATTGAAATAAGAGATAAAAATGTAAAGAAAAATGCACCTAGAGGTAAACAAATGCATACGCGCAGCCAAATATTTAAGTATGCATATGGACAGATAGAGAAGGAAAAAGCTATAGAAGAACATATCCAAAATAGGACCTTCTCTGGAGTGATCTCCATGGCCACTAATGTTGAGGTTAGAACTAGACCGCCAATTGAGGTAGCTTTTAAGGATCTTTCTCTGACTTTGAAAGGGAGTAAAAGGAAACTGCTGAGGTCAGTAACAGGAAAGATTGTGCCTGGTCGTGTGGCTGCAGTCATGGGCCCTTCTGGAGCTGGGAAGACAACATTTCTGAATGCAGTGGCTGGGAAAGCAACTGGGTGTGACATGACTGGTCATGTTCTAATAAATGGAAAAGCTGAACACCTGCGCTCATATAAGAAGATCATTGGTTTCGTTCCACAAGATGATATTGTTCATGGGAATTTAACCGTGGAGGAGAATCTTCGGTTCAGTGCTAGATGCAGGTATGAGAATAGCACGTACAATCTTTATAGTCTTGGGAAATAACAATCTGTGAAGTGAAGTTGGGTGTTTATAGGATCATGTTCCTTCCCTTCCAACTTAATTGAAGCTTCACATCATTGTTGCACCAAAGATTGATTTATCATACATTTTTAAACTGCACATACCAATCTACGATGGATCTGATTTTATTTGTTTACTGTAAAGTGATAGACAACATCCTCATTTTAATCCTCATTACTAAAGGACAAATTTCTGCCTGTATGTTTCTGCTTTTCATCAAATTCATCATTGTCTTCTACTGCAGGCTTTCAGCTGATATGTCCAAACCTGATAAGGTTCTAGTTGTGGAAAGAGTCATCGACTCTTTGGGTTTGCAGGCAGTAAGGGACTCACTGGTTGGGACAGTAGAGAAACGTGGAATCTCTGGTGGGCAGAGAAAAAGAGTGAATGTTGGTCTGGAAATGGTCATGGAACCCTCTCTTTTGATACTGGATGAACCAACCTCTGGTTTAGATAGTTCTTCATCTAGCTTGTTGTTACGAGCTCTCCGGCGCGAGGCACTTGAAGGCGTAAACATTTGCATGGTTGTTCACCAACCCAGGTTGATTAACGTACTTGATTGCTTGAATTTCATTTTTTAACTTAGTTTAAAGAAAATGCTGCATTGCTTGATATGGGCAAACAATCCTAACTCATTTTCTTTTGATTCAGCTATACATTGTTCAGGATGTTCGATGATTTAATACTTTTAGCCAAAGGAGGCATGATCGTATACCAAGGATCAGTGAAGACGGTTGAAGAGTACTTCGCTGGCCTTGGGATCAATGTTCCTGAGCGTGTCAATCCTCCAGATTACTTCATTGATATTCTAGAGGGTCTAGTAAAACCAAATGCAAGTGTGAATTATAAAGAGTTACCACTACGATGGATGTTGCATAATGGTTATGAAGTGCCCCGAGATATGCTAGAAGAAGCCGCTGATGCCGATTCATCTCTAAGGGGAAATCAGGAGAATCCTTCCAGCACTAGTTCTGAGTCACAGTCACTTGCTGGAGAAGTATGGGGTAATGTCAAGGATATTGTGGGGCAAAAGCAAGATGAGTATGCTTACCAGTTCTCCAAATCCCAAGATTTGTCCAACCGCAAAACTGCTGGAATTTTGAAGCAATATAGATATTTCCTAGGAAGGTAATTATCCTAACTAAGATACCTCCAAACTGCACATCTATCATATTGATACAATCAACTTGTTTTCATCTTTTGATGTTCAGAGTTGTGAAGCAACGTCTACGAGAAGCTAGAGTCCAAGGGGTTGATTTTCTTATTCTATGTCTTGCTGGTGTGTGCTTAGGAACACTTGCTAAAATGAGCGATGAGACATTCGGTGCACTGGGTTACACATACACCATTATTGCTGTTTGTAAGTTGGAGACAACTAGAACTTACATGGATTCTTCTTGTGTGTATATTTTTTTTCCAAATCACTCAATTTGCAAACATAATATGCATAATGCATGTAGTTGGATTCATAACTGTTATTAGCAGAAATTTTCTAGTTTTAAATGCCTTCAAACCCTTTTTTTGTTTGGATATATACAAAGAAGTTGTAAATACCATTTCTAACCCAATTCAGATAGTACAATTCAGTCCTGAAAACATTGCAGTATTCTATTGATCTACTCATTACAAGTATTATATTATTAAACATTTGTTATTCATCCAAGCTGTTAAAATTAACAACACTGAAAATAGTCCAAGCAGATGGTGTCATTATAGAGGTGGTGATTATTGACATGCATTTAAAGTACCTCCAGCATCAATGTAGCTAAAATTGTATAAAATCCTAAACCATAAAGAAAAGTTTCTCCTATGTTTTTCATAACATGCATTTTATCTCTTTCTTATGGATGAATTCTTTGTGTCTTTGTGGTTGTTTCCCAAGTATAAAAAGTTGTCACACATGTATTCTGTGTTTTCATAAACTAGAACAGTGGATGGAGGCTCCTGGATAGGAAACTATAGTCTATCATTACCTATTTGCTCAATTATCTATTCAACTATATTTTATCTAAACTCGATTGCTCTGAATTTTTTTTTTTCTGTTTAGTGAATGTTCAGCTTTATTTTAATTGTTTACTTGCCTGTTCTTAATAGATTTTGTGTTGATGCATATGAGATTGTATATGAAACAGTTTCTCTTAATGAATCTTTTTCTCTCTTTTTTCTTCAAATTGCAGCTCTTTTGTGCCAGATCGGAGCATTGAGATCTTTTTCACTTGAAAAATTGCAGTATTGGAGAGAAAGAGCATCTGGCATGAGTTCCTTGGCATATTTTCTAGCAAGAGATTCAATTGATCATTTCAATACATTAATTAAGCCTATACTTTATCTCTCTATGTTCTATTTCTTCAACAACCCCAGGTCTTCAATCGGAGACAACTATATAATTCTGGTCTCACTTGTTTATTGTGTGACTGGAATAGGATATGCCTTTGCAATCTTCTTTCAACCAGGCTCTGCACAACTGGTTTGTCCAATATCAAGTTTTCTCACATCATTTTAATACTACACTCTAGCTCTAGTTTTTTGTCTGATGCTTCCTTATGGATTTCATATCTGATATTGCAGTGGTCTGCATTATTACCTGTTGTTTTAACTCTCATAGCAACTCAGCAAAAGACTTCAAAGTTGATTGCAGACTTATGCTACACAAAGTGGGCTTTGGAAGCATTTGTAATTGCAAATGCTGAGAGGTATGGCTGAGTAGTCCTTACTTTAACTTGCACTGTTAGTAAATCTAGTGTTTAACAGTAAGAATATCCATTTAAGTATCTATATGGAGCTTGCATATCCTTGTTTTTTTACTGGCTTTAATGAAAGATGATCATTTGAAGATTGAAAAGTTTTAAAATACTGAGAATAAGAATAATAATAATAATAAAGATAAATTCAGTTGGCAAGAAAACTTGGATTTTCCCTGACTTTTTCTACATATTTCAGGTATTCCGGAGTATGGTTGATAACAAGATGTGGTTCACTTACAAATAATGATTATGACATTGCAGAGTGGAACCTGTGTATACTTATTCTCATTCTCTATGGCTTAGTCTTCCGTTGCATAGCCTTCTTTTGTATGGTGGCTTTCCAAAAGAATTGAGGCAAAGAATATAAGAATGTGATATTGCTTCTGTAGTGATTCTTTTTTACGTAGGAGTTGATGTAATTTTGGTACTCTCCTACAATTAGGTTATGTAAAGAGAAGAATAGGACGCAATTAGATTGTTCGTAAAGCCGAAAGAGAATAGTTTTGGTCATACATGCTTGAATGTTTCAAGGTTGTGATAATTTTTGAACTGTGATTATGTTGAAATGTCTTTCTAATTCCTACTGTTGTACTATGTTACTCTACTTGAGTTTGGTTAAAATAAATTCAAGACTTGAAATGCAGAGATATCAGAAACTAAAAAATTGTGGAACTAAAATAAATATGACCGATGGATTTGATGATACCTTATTCGTGACCCACTTTGTCATTTGAAAAATGTCTAACAAAAGTAAAGAGGTCATCATCGTTTCAGACAAAATCAGATCTTAAGATTAATGTTGCGCATCTTTGGCAGGAGCAGTTTTATTAGACGATGATAAAACTTCCTGGATAAGAGCTTCAGCTTTAGGTGATGATAAAACCTCCTGGACAAGTGCTTCAGAAAGTGGTCCAAAAGCCTTTTTCTTTAGCTCTTCAAGAAGTCTGCTTGCTGCTTTAAGTTCATCTTTGGCACTTGAACCATGACTTGCCCATGCATCAACAACTCTTTGTTGGAATTCCAAAGCAAGGGTATAGCTGCATTTAACAAACAATGCAAAGTTTTACAAAATTATTTGCAAAAGAACAAAGGAATAGCAAACCTTGATAGATGTGATATAATAACATAAATAGGCTACAAAAGTCAGTTGTAAGCATATCGATCATGTAAAGAGGAAGACACTGTTGCTAGAGAAGCATGTTTGAATGCCTGTGTAAAAGGTCGTCTTAAGAAGTAAAAAAGATGTGCTATAGAACTTTATTGGGTTCTGCCTACAAACAAAATCATGTTTCAGTAACATGAAATGGTACATGTAAAATCCAATGGAATAGCTTGCACTTCAGTGAGGTCTGCTATATGGTGCTACTAAAAGGATTCTTACCTTCCCATTGCAGAATATGCATTAGCAAGGCTCTGGCTTGTTTGAATAGAATCAGCATGATGTGGACCCAGCGATACGTCCATGATATCCTTCGCCATGGCAAACATTTGTGCAGCTGATTGTGGCCGGTCTATCTCAGTGTAGGCTGCTCCCAAGTTATTGTATACGTATCCAACTCCAAAGTGCTTTGGCCCAAAGCTCTCCTTCATTCTCTCGGCTGCACTTTCCAAATATGGAATAGCCTGGACAACTCTTCCTGCCAAGAGAAGCAACCACCCAATCTTTGCTGAGACATTTCCTTCCATATGCTGCTCCTGTGGAATCTTCTCCACCATGGCAAGAGTTCTTTTCAGCAATGATATAGAAGTCTCAAGATCGTTTAGTGATTCATACAAAGTTGCTATCTCCATGTAGGCTTCAGCGACCTTTTCAGGTGAGACGAATTCCTTTTTCTCAAGAATACCGCGAGAGACCTCCAAGCAGCGCTTTGCATCAGAAAACTTCTCTTGGTTGCACAAGGCTTTTGCCATGGAGATAAACACCAAAGCCCTAATCTCACTCTCCTTGTCAGTCTGTTGAACCACCCCTCTGAGAACGTTGATGGCCTCATCATATTTCCCCAAAGCAATGTGGATGTTGGCTGCATCAATCTCGGCATGAAGCAAATCCGAGCCACCCATACCCCAACTCTTCATAATCTTCTGAGACAACTGATTCTCTTCCAGAGCCTTATGATGCTCCTCCAATCCAGTGTAGATAACCCCAAGAAGTCTCCGATCATGAGCCACCTCTACTGAATTCTGCCCCAGGTGGGAAGTATGAATCTCTAATGCCTTCAAACAGAGCGGCAATGCCTCCTTAAAGTTCAAAATAGCTGCATATGCCTCTGCTAGATCGCGGTGAGCAATGCCCAATTCTCGACTATTAGGCTCCAAGATAGAAACTTTAATATCCAGACATCTCCTGAGATTCACCAGTGCCTCCTCACGCCTGCCCATCGCCGTCTTGGTGTTGGCAAGCTGGAGCTGGACGGCGTGGCTCACCGGCTTGACATCAAACTCACATTCAGAATCCTCACTCTCCAACGAGCTTAGAATTCTGTTCGCCCGATTTAAGAACCCTAAGCTGTCGTTAAAACGCTTAAGGTCGTAGCTGGCGGAGCCGGCCAGGTGGAGGGCCATGGCCACGGAGATGGACCCGCCTCCGTCGACATCAAGGATCTTGAGGGCGCGCTGGCCAAAGCGGAGGATTTCTTCGTGGTCCTTGGAGCCGATTGAGTCCAAATGCTGGCCGACCTTCAGGCAGGCGAGGCCCAGCCGGTCGTCGCGGGGTTCAAGGGCGGCCTCCAGGGTTCGGAAGGCGGAAAGGATGTCATCTGTTGTCGTGGCGGACTCGAAGGCTTCCTCCAGATCAGAAACATCCTGATTCCTCCGCCGGCGAGGGGAGGGGACCGTAGCGGAGGCGGCGGAGTCGCTGCCGGTCTGGAGGGCGCGAAAACGCTGGCAGCTGGGAAGAGCGTTCGGTTGGGGGAGACGAGGTACGGAGAGGCTTCCGCAGAGAACCTTGATCAGATTGCAAGATGATGAAGGTTTCGCCTTGGCCGCGAGCGCGGCGAGAAGCAGAGAAGCGCCTCTTCTCATGGCGCAGCGGTAAAAGGAATTAGAAGCCGCCGGAACCCTAGTTTAACCCCTGACGCCTCTGCGCGTGTTCTTAGAATACTACCGGTGGGTGTGAGCCACTTGGGCGAGCCTACGCGAACCCAATCGAGCAAGTTGGCGAGTCGGGTTCGAGCCACATTTTTATCTAGAGAACATTTTTATTTTACCCCAATATTTTAACTGATTTTGCAAACTGACACCAATAAATTTATTAATGTTGAAGATTATTATTTATTTATGTATTTAAAATTTTGCATTTTATTTTTATTAATCTTCTTACCGGATCAATGTCCGATACGACGCGCCTCTGCTTCACGAGAAGACTAGGCCAGGCTTGGCCCGGGCTGAACGAACTTGCTTGTTGCCCTAGCCGCCCTCGGCCATCTTCCCGATCGCCTCCGTGCCTTCGCCGACCGCCACATATCCTTGCGCCTTCACTGACTCCGGCAGGGTAACTCTTCGTCCACCTTTTCCTGCTCTTCTTCTCTATTCTCCCCTTTCCCCCCCTGTTTATCCTGCTTTTCTCTAGAACTCTACCTACTTGTTTGATGCACTAGCTGAACATTGAAATCGTTTCAGTTTCATTCTCTTATAATCTTATTGCACTAGCTAAATATTATGTAGGATTTACATTGACTTCTGTAGGTTTTTTTAAAAATAATTTTCCTTTGTTTTGAAACGTACTTAGATATAGATATAGATGTAGTAATTCTTTAATTAGATCTCGGATCTAGTCAGTTCTAATAAAAAGTATTACAGAAACCCCTTTCAGTCAGATCTGTAATTTGCGATTTTTGGCTCATCTGAGCCCCTAGTTCGGTAAAGGTAACAAGAGAGGCTAGTGAAATAAAGTGGAAATAGATGAGTTGAAACGGATAAGAGGGAACAAAGGATGTGAGAAGAGGAAAAGAGAGGAGAAAGATGTAATAACGGACATGGACTTTCCACACTGACTAGTCAAAACTGTTGCACACTAATTTAGACTAGAGTTCATGTCATTTTGTAAATTTGTCATTTAAAACTAAATCTGGATGATATAAATATTTGTTGAACTGATCTCCACATTTAATATTTAACTTATATGATACTAAATTATTTTGTCTTTTGGTGAAAAAATGCATTTTTATGATGGAATGTTAGTTGGAGTTAGAAAAAACAATTTATTTTAATGGAAGTATTGGGTTTTGTGTTTTGCTATTATCAACTCACGATTTTAGTCATTAATGTTTATGGTCAATTTGTATTGAATATTTTCTGGGTAGTTCAGCCTTACTATCCATTACAAATTGGGAAGAAAAATCATGTTCTTTTATCTATCATGTTCAGATTGCAACATTAAAACTTTGACCTTTCCAATATCACGATCAAGGTTTTTAAAGCATATCCAGGCGATGAGTTATTGACTCACTTCATGACACATTTGTGATATGCAGGTGCAGATGCAGTCTATGGTAAAAAAAAAGTTATTCATATTGCTTAAAGTGCTTGACAGATACATGACAACAAAGTATACAAATCAGCATAGCTAATCTATAATTCCACAAAATATGTTGTGTAATATATGTAGGTTTTCAAATCACATTTTAAGTTTTTCATATGATCAGATGTGGTTGCATAGACTACCTGATTCTACATACTGATGAAAAATCACATATGCTATGTCCAAAGGGGTCTTCTGCTGCATATGCACTAGCATCTGCATAAGTCATATATTCTATGTGTCTTCTGTCATATAAGCATGGTGCGGCCACCAAGACCAGTTTTGAAGTCATTAACCATGATATTCATTTGTGATAACTTAAGTTATAATTCCAGCATAAAATCTGTATAATGATATATGGTTCTCTTACCTAGGAATCCTATTCATCTCTTCCTTCATTGATGAACTACTCTTTATGCAATTGGATATTGCTTTCTGAAGTTGCATGACAGCGATATTATTCTTGAAGGTTGATAGTCAGATCACACTTCATGAAGATTTATTTCTATTATTATTTATCAAGATTTACTCATGATGTTGTTTATGTTGTTTGCTACATGATGTTATTGATAATATCCTGCGTACTGCCTTCTAATTGCAATTCAGAGATTTTTTTACTATAATGTTTTTGTTATTCAGGTAGATGTCGCAAACAAAAGAAGTGAAGTAAGTAGTCCTCCAAAATCATAAGCAACAGTTATTGTTCCATTCCCCAGTAGCTAACAAGCAATTTCTTCTCCAGGTATACCTCCCGATCAGTGACACCTCCACGAAATAGACACAGCAAATCAATCTCACCATCTAGATCAAGGTCAAGGAGTCGCTCCAGGTACTTTTATATCTTCTTGAAGGTTTAGGAATATTGTCAGTTCCTTTCTACAATTTTTTTCTGATTATAGTGGTTGTTGCAGTTAGTTATCTGATTCCTTTTTTTTCTATTATGCTGTCTTTTCATGTTTTCAGGAGCCAAGATTCTGCAGCTGCTGGTAATCCAGGAAATAACTTATATGTAACAGGCTTATCCACTCGAGTCAACAACAGTGATCTTGAAAAATATTTTAACAAGGAAGGCAAGGTATCGTTTCTAGCAGATATTCATCTTTTATCTTATCTAATTCTTAGGAGCTGAATATTGATGCTAAGCTTAAAGCTTGCATTCATTAGATACTAATCTTGAATTTGTTACAACTTTGCATCCCATACTTCAGAACAGTTTCAGAATTTTCTTAGATCACTGGATGTGACCACTGGATCAGAATTTTATTCTCAGCTATTATTATTTTTTTCAATACTTGTATGTTGGCTTTCTATTTTTAAGTTTATCTTTGGTCATTTTAGAGTTACTATGTCAGCGAGTATTGACAATAATGTGTTGAATTGTTATGTTTAGCTTGGTATTTTATTATTTTGTTGGCAATTAACTTCAAGTTTTAGTTACATTCACTTATGTGTTGTGTTTTTCATTTGTTCATGTTTGGATAGCCGATCTTGATACAGATTGGCTGAGGCCTTTACAATATTTCCCAAGAAATTGACTCTTTAATGGAATCATTTAGAAATGACCACGATAGGTCAGGCCAATGAGAATTCAAAGGGGATTATTAGTGGGTAGTTCTGTGGACTTATGAATTTAGTGACAAAGAGTCAATTTCATTTGTGCTTCATCATGTCTGGAACCGAATATTCTATTACATTGACTGTGCATGGCAACAGTTCAACCAATGGGAAAAAAACATTGATGAAGAAAAAGAACATGGCCTCTAATGTGGTCTTCACCAATGAATAGAGGTTCGGTAGAAACTGATGTGGTATTTGTGTGCACAAGAACATGAAGTGTGGACTGATATGACATTTGTGCTTGGCTAGATTTTGAATGTTGGCGGTCAATATTGTCTATGTTAGACAGTACATATTGTGTATATATTTGATATTATAGCTATATAATATTATACTATCGAGTTAATAATTTTAGATAGTGAGTTGATCCTACTGACATGCTATACATATTGGCATTAATAATGTTACACAATTAGTTATGGAATGTGTTTATTGAACATTTAATATTATGTCTTAATGGTTGTAATATTTATAGGTATATAATTTAACCTTAACAGTTTAGTACAATGGATTATACTTGCAAAATATTAGTCATTTTTTATTTATACGATGTTCATTACTATGCTTTTATCAGAATTATATATTATGATTATGGTGTATAAGTACAAATGAATTATCCAATACTGAACATTGCAGAATTTGTATATTTTTAATGTCTTTCTTTTTCCAGCTAAGCGTCCTTTTAGTCTTCTAATTGGCATATTGTATACTATTTTTAACTTAATAAAACACTAATTTAAACTATCTTTTACTAAATAAAACACTAATTTTAAATTGTAAGAAAACATATATCAGAGGGCGTGGGTTTCCTGTGCCCTTTTTCTTTTAAAAAACAGAGAAAAAAACCATGGGTCTCTTTAATAAAAAAAAAGTAAAAATGGTTTTTCTATTGTCTCAAAAACATAAATAATTACTAACCAAAGTTATATAAAGTTGCATGAATTTTCAGTGTTTATTTAAAATAATTAGCATTTCTATTTATGCGTAAAAAATTTCAGTTGGAATTTATTAAATTATAAAATTATTAATTAAGCTTAAAAGTAACTTTCAAAATATGAATTGTTTTTAAACTATTCTTAGTAGAAAGTATTGATTATATCCAACATACTATTTGTACATAAAGTGTATAATGGGCATAGGGTGCTCAAGCTCAATTTGCCAACTAGCAGGGCACATACTTCTCTTTGTATTCAAAAATGTGGGCAGCTGCACCATTAATTAGAAACGATCTCATCCGCCTTGACACGAATTACCTTATATGACTATTCGAATCCTTATCTGCCTCACAAAGCTTAACACCTGACCACTCCATTAGATTATATGCTTTAGAATGAGCCCAAGAAAGTTTTCATAAAAGGCTTTGGTGGTATTGAAGACTTTGCAAGGTGATGAGAGAGCCTTGGAAGAGATGGATCTTTGTGTGAGGAGATTCACTCGCCAGTAGAGTGTCCTTTTATCATTAGAGTTTTTTTAATGAATTTAGTGCAGTTACATTAACTCCTATAATATGGTGAAAGTGGATCGGTTTATAGAACTATATCAGCATTGTTTGATGCATGCAGCAAATGCATATTATGTAACACAACAGTTTGTAATTTTTTTCCTGATTTTTTGGTTGTCTATCAAAGGCTGATGTGGCATTAAAGGTGGTGGCTTTGACATTCTCGATCGTTTGGACTTCATGGTTAATAATAATCTGGAGTATCATGCATTATAAGGAGATCATTGAGTTAAAATAAGATTGTTAGATAGAGTTGAAAGAATGTTAGATAATTCTATATTTGTCCTTTTAAAAATTACTTTTTTAATATTAACATTTAATTTTTCTGATATGATGCTCCTTTGAATAGGTTCTGGAATGCAATGTCATTGTGGACCCTCGCACCAGGGAATCTCGTGGTTTTGCCTTTGTCACAATGGAGACTTTGGAAGATGCTAATCGCTGTGTTAAGTACCTACATCATTCTGTTCTTGAAGGCCGCTTAATCACAGTGGAGAAGGTAGCTTAGTTTCGTATCTCTATCGAATCATCTCTGTGAAATAGCCTAAACTTTAATGTTATCTGCATATTGGTTCTTTTCATCTTAGTTGTCTCGCCTGATAAATTTTGGCATCAGGTTGGTGTTGTGTAGCTTCATCGAAATATCATTATGTGATCATAACCTCCTCATGCCAACCTGAGCACTACATCGACATATTGAAGTCATGAAAATCCGACTATATTATAGAGGATAGCATGCCGTGTATTCCTTTTTTTCGCTGATTATTAACATCTTCTGGTATGCACAATAATATTATGTCTTGTAATAGTATTTAATTTAGCTTTGGTTGCATCCCTTCCTTGGTTAGCACTTGTACTTTCATCATACAAGAAATGCAAAACAGGTGTTGATTTTTCTCAACTTGATTATCATCATCATCCTTGATGATTGCCAAGCATATCCAGAATGGCATCAACTCAAACCATGAAGTGAAAATGATAATACTGCTGGCTGTTCCGCTAATTTACTTTATACTTTCAATTCAAGTGGCATAATATATATGATTTATCCAATAATTTGTTGGTTGTTTTCTCTTTGTTGTTTAATAACAGGCAAAACGAAAGCGTGGAAGGACACCAACACCTGGAAAGTATCGTGGTGCAAGAGAAAGAAGAGGTACACTATCTGTAGTTTATTTGATCTTATTAATATCCCAATGAACAGAAGTAAAGAAGAGGTAAACTATTTTTAGCTTCTTTGATATTATTAATCCCCAGGAACAGTAAGTAGTCTGCAAATACATTTGCCATTATATTTCTATTTCTTGTTTCTCAATATAGCTATTATATGTGCATTAAAAATGAGAATAAGTTCGTTGTTTCTTGGCTAGTTAGGATTTAGCTTTTCTTTGCAAGGCTATCCACATTCAGTTAATGGGCCTTCAATGGTTGCTCCTGATGCACTGTGACCCCCTTTCTCTTATATACTTTCCAAATTTTCTTTTTTGATCTTTTAACAGTTTCTGGTATTCAGGCCAGTCCCACTTCTTTGACTTCTATTGTTTCTTTGGAATTAACGCCTCCATCTATTGCTTAATAAAACATCAAAAGTTGTGAATTTCTGGTTACTCTGGGTTTGCTACAACTACTCGGATTTTCTCCTTGTCGTTCTGGTCTAACCAAGCATGGCAGTATTTTTTTATTATTAAAAAAATCTGAAAGTCTCCTCTATATCACTTATTATTAATTTCATGAATTAAGCTACTACATAAGTTTCCCTTGACTGGTCTGTACCACTTTACCCTACTTTTGTCTTTTTCAACTACTACTGGTGCCATACTTATGGGCTTGTAAATGATACTATCTCTTGACTAAAGAGCCAATCAAACGTTATGAGGCCCAGATGCATCTCCCACCATTTATGCACTAAGTCTCACCATGGTATATGTATGTTAATTATACTAGCAAGTGCAATACCTCAGTGTTATCATCTGTAATGTATTCCAAATTTCTCTGAACATGCATTTTCAATTAACTAGCATGTGCATGCATCAGTAAGAGATATCATGCATGTTCAAAATGATATAACTATAGCACATATCATGACACATGATGTAATAAGTATGTTAGGTGTAGCAAAGCTGCCATAATTAGGAAGCTACTAAAATAATGAATAACAAAAGGTAAAAGTGGTTTCCCTTGACTCAAAATTTCAACCAATTGTCCAACAAGATACCTTTGTCATCCTTAGCACAACACAATCACCTCATGCATTATACACATAACACCTCCATGAGTCTAGGCAACAATCATATCATACTCTAGTGACAAATCGTGATCTTCCATGGCCATCCTCTCTTCTAATTGGCTAAACTTGACTGCATGTTCTTCCACACTCCTCCTGCACACTGTGTCCAAACAGCAGTAATGGCCCCAGACAAGTGATCAATGTTCCCATGCCCTTGTACAATTAGCTGGGTGGCTCTTCTAGTGAGTCACCTTGCCTCAAGAAGACCGCCCTTATACAATTAGTGGGGATCCTCTTCTAGTGAGACACCTCGCCCCAAGAAGACTGTATGCTCATACATGGATACCATCTCATCCTGGTCACCACCAGCCTCAGAGTTTAGTTCCTCCTTCCAGATAGATGAAGATGATTTGATTTAATTGAGGAGGAGCTTGACATGCATCTCAAGTTTGCCAAATGTTATACAAAATATACTTCCACTTGGCACCAGAACAGGGCACTCAGCCTCCAACTCAGCAACCGTTGCTGTTGCTGCAGCAGCAGCCACAACAAGCACGAGCTTGAGGAATCTGTTCGCCCAAATCTGCCATACACAGTATGAGACCCTGCAGGCTGGTGGATCCCGTGAGATCTAAGATATCAGTTTTAGGCATTCTGGCAAATCTTAATTGATCATGGTAGCACATATCTTGTGCGTCTTTCTTGTTTGCTGCTAAGTTTGGAATGAAGCCTATCTCGCTCAACGACAGACCTTTGATGTGATTATCCCATTAGTGCACTGATGTATTTTAATCTGTTGCTGAAGATTTTCATCTAGGTTTCAACAATGGAGTTCTCCTTGTGGACTTATTAGATTTCAATTAATTTAACTTGATATTAGGCATGGATTGGCTACTACTAGATAGTCGTCATTCCCAGTCCTTATTCAACCTCCTGCCAGTTTGTTAAAGTTGTGTAGTTGACACCTCTAATTTTCACCTTGCCAACATGACAGTTGTGTCGTAACGCTTTGAACTGTGTGAAGATAAGTTGCCTACAAACCTTCTTGTCATACCTCTACATGTTCATGTCTTAGAGAATCACTCCACAAAACGTTGACAATCTTCTGACAATACACTGTAATATAACTAGCAAATAGGCAATCGATGTGCAGCATCTAGTTTTTATCACTGAAGTACAACAAGAATAAGTCCCAAGGAGAATTCTGTCATTAAACTCTAGCTAGCAACACTTCTTCAGGTTAGAATACATCTCTTACAAGATGGCTAATTGACTACCCATACCCAAGGTCTGTTCTTTAGCAGGGGCCTCTTTCCCAACTTATCCGCTTACCAGAATGACACAAAAGAATGTGTACTATCAGTATCTCATATGGGATTTGCAGGAATGATGAAAACCGTAGATGATACACCTCACAGCAGATCCATGCTCCTAATGTGTCATGGGAAAGATTTGTGTGAATCGATATGTTGGGGCTCACTGCTGCAGCTGTTGCTGCAACAGCGGCAACTGCAGACTGTCTGAGTTGGAGGTCAAGTGCCCTGTTCTGCCTGTTGCGGACAGCACTCAATTTCTAGACTACTTGTAGTAGAAGCATTCTTTCTGTGTCAATGGGCAAACATGAGATATATATCCAATTCTTTAACTATTGAAACAGATCATCTTACTCTCTCTGTCGAAGCAGAAAGTAAACATTGAGATTGCTGATGATGTGGATGAGATACCTCTGGGTTTAAGCATACTCAGCCTTCTTTTTGGAGCAAAGTTGATGGCTCATCAGAAGAGGCCCCTATTGACTGTCCTAGGGGATGGAGTATACTAGTCACTTGTTTGGGGCTTCTTATTCCGTTAGTTGGACAGGGTGACCTCCTATTTTTAATGTTTATCCTGAGAAATCCACGTGTTGGTGCACTCAACTTTCTTGGCCAAGGTAACTGTCTGCTGGTACATGGGAATTTCTAAACATAGGAAGGCATAATCCAAGTCCCTGAACAAAGTTCTCCATTCTGTTAATCTATGTGGGCACAAGTTCATGCACATCAAATAGAACAGGTAGAGTATGCATGAATGTAGTTGAGTTTATCCTATTAAAAGAGAGGATGGCCATGGAGGATCACTATCGGTTGGCCATGTCTGCTATGATTGTTATAATGCTTAAAGGTTTTATTAAAATAACAATCTCCAACCCAAGTTAAACTTTTGTTGTATATTTACAACTCCATGTATCTATTTAAATTCCACATAATTACGCACTTTCATAAGTATGCACCAATATGTGGTCACAATTCAACAATACGTATTCATCTTGCTGAAAACATCACGTCAACAGTTAACTTATGCTAGTGTTTTGTGCTCAGATAGTGCTCAGCTATTTTGATTGTGGCAATTTGTTGCATCTGCAGGTCATGATAGGAGGCGCTCCCGCAGCCATTCTCCACACTGGTCGCGTCACAAGGATCGCTCTCGTTCTCGCTCTCGCTCTCGTTCAAGGCGTGGGCGTGATCGATCCTCCTCACCATATGCACGGGACTCTCGAAAAAGGCACAGGGACTAAGGTGCAATCTTTGTCCCGTATCAGTGACAGCAATCACAAATCTGATTAGGAACACTGTGAGCCCTTTCCACCACCTTGTTATTCTGCATCAGATGCTTCCATTTCAATTTGTTGGATGGTCATCGCTCTTTTCTTGTTGAGTAGGTACGCAGAATTTGGGATTTGGACTTTGAGAATGCTTACAATTCACGTATTATTGTGATAACTTAATGTGAACTAGTTAAACCATCTACTTGCTATGTTTGATTGATTCTCAACTTTTCGTTAAGAATGTTGTGCATTGTTTTGTACTTAAAA
>JBBMKF010000078.1:1787029-1809656 GCA_037834155.1 Curcuma caesia | reverse complement strand
CTCAAGTTTCCACCTTTGCACCAAGAACGAGCTGGGCAAGCGAATTCTAGAGTTCCGCAACGGATCTAGATGGACTCAGAGAAAGAAAAAAAAAATAGGGATATGGAACAGGAGTCACCTCCTTTTCGATGAGCTTTGTGAAGAAGCGCTCGGCCTGTACTGCGGAGACGTCCCCGCGGTAGTCCCTCCAGATGAGGACGCGGCCCTTGATGTCGAGGAGGAACAGCGCGGAGACGGCGCCCGCCATGGATTCAGCGCGGCAACGCGAGAACTCCACGGATCAGAATGGGATCGGGGGCAGAATCGAGGCTCTAGATCTGGCGTCACATCCCATTTCCGAGACTCCTGTGCCTTGAAACTCCCGTCGAGCAGCGATCGAAGAAGAGAGGAGACCTGTCGAGCAGCGATCGAAGAAGAGGAGAGACCGATCGAAGACAGAAGAGCAGGGATGAGATTAGAACGGGAGGATTGAGATCTCCTCTCTCTTTTCCACTTTTACGAGATGCAATGCACGGATGGGTTCGTGTGGATGCACCGGTCCGCAACGTGATTCGATCGACCGGAATTAATTGAATCGGAACTCGAATTGAACCGGATTTCCGCAACAGGGCCACACCATAAAAATGAATTGTAATTTTCAAGTAAATTATTATACTATTATTTCATTGATAATTATTTTGAAAATAAAACTTTATGATAAAATTTTATTTTCTCATTGATCTTAGACAATGAAAAAATTGTATTTAAAGACAATATAGTAGAATTAATTTAATATATAAACATTTTTATCCTATTGAATTGTATTTTAAAAAATAGAAAATTAAATTTATATAAAATTTTATTTTAGGAAAATAATATTTAATTTTTTAAAAAATTGAATTATTAAAGTCTTAGATATTTGTTTCTGTCTATATATATCTTAAAAAATAACTGAGACACCTCTATTTTATCATATTTAAATAAGATAAAATAAATGACTAGAGTAATAAATGGAAAAACACTTTTCAATGTTCTTCATCTTTGCAATAAAAGTGAAATTTGTCATCCTAATGATCCTATAGAGTCGATTCATTAATGATCATCTATGAAAAGATAAATCAAAAAGTTATAGTTGAGCTCTCTTTTTTTTTAATAAAAAAATCCATGGAAAAGGAAAAAAAAAGTTTTTTATGATAAAAAACTCATCATTTCACTTATTTCAAAAAAGAAAACAGAGGTTAAAAGAAAACAGAGGTTAGGTTATGTTGAATTTCAAGATATTAAATTTCACAAATAAGATACCAAGACTTACTTCATATATAGAATTGCACAAAAAAGTTTTTTTATCAAAAAGAAATCTATAAAAAAATTTTAAAAAATCTTTTATAAAAGGTAAAATTTATCATCTTAACGGGTCCACAATCATCTGTGAGCAGATAAATTGAGAAGCTACAATTAATCATGATAGAACTATCGAGATTCGAACCATTATCCTCTTCTATAATTCTGCTCCATCATAACTAATTCAATTATGTTCCGGAAACAATATTCTTCATCTCTTTTAACATTGTTATGTGTTTAATATTATCATATCAGCCATAGCTTTAGAATAATTAATGTTCATCGTTATATTCGTAGATTAAATAATAAAATCAAGCGGTTTGTGTTTGTTTATGATTCAGTTAATTGTATCGTTCAAACTACGTCACTTCTAGCCAATGGCTGTAGTGTTTTGTGGCCGCTTGAGTGTTTCATACTGTTCTATCTAAAATTATTATATGAATATGTTAATTTAAATTTTAAATATGAATATAAATATAAATATATTCTTATAAGTGATTTTAACTTGATCAAGTGAATTAAAAAATTATTATTTTATAGTTTTGATCTAGAATTGTCGTAAAATTTCAGAGCTCACCTATATTTTTAAATTGATTAAATGAATAAAATAATTAGACATCTAGAAGTTTTAATAAATTTATTGTGTGACCAATTTTCTGTTACATTTTTTAGCTAATTAAATTTGTAGATTTATCT
Source organism: Curcuma caesia (assembly GCA_037834155.1). Classification (NCBI taxonomy): domain Eukaryota; kingdom Viridiplantae; phylum Streptophyta; class Magnoliopsida; order Zingiberales; family Zingiberaceae; genus Curcuma; species Curcuma caesia. The sequence goes on along the minus strand of JBBMKF010000078.1, from coordinate 1,807,640 downwards.
AGTGATTCTGATAATTTGAAAATATGAATTTAGATTTAGAAAAATATGAACAGAAAATATAAATGTTACATGTCAAATTTTTAATTCATTTGGCCATTTTAAAAATATAAGTGAATACAACAACTTATTCAAATGCAAAATTTAAACAAAAATAATTATAAACATAATTTTTTATATTTACTTTTAAAAAATATTTTCCCCTTAAATACAAATTTTGTATTACTTTTATTGTTATTAATTTTTAAAGAATTTTATTTGGTGATAATTTTCCGAACTTATAATATTTTTCTAAAAATTTGCTCTCATATTTTCAAATTTATATATTTTAATATTTTTTAAAAAAAGTTTATAACTGATCAAAATTAGTATATAAATCTATTTAGATCTATTCTTCTAAAAATAATCTATCCATAAACAAAAAATGATAAACCAAGCAGATCATGTTGATGGTTTGGATTTCAATCGACAAGTAAATAAGAATGTAATGTTAGGAAGGGGCAAGATGCCTTGGGACTTACTGTGATGGTAAAAAGTAAAACGGATTCCTATGCAACGAAGATTCGATTCTCATGCCCGTAATGTTCGAATCACTCATGACGATGGATCTTTCGTCAAAATTTATCTGCACTTTATGAATTTACTCTAATGATCAATGGAAAATTTTCATGAAATCAAACCGAACACCTCCAAAAATAATGGATTCCAGGAGAATCAAAGAGTTTTGAGGAAATCTGAGAAACGTACAAGCCATGTAAGGTCTTGTTTAGCATCGAGTGCTGAATGCCCAGAACTGGTAGTCTTCAGGTCTCAGTTGTTGGCAGAGCACTAGTAGCAAAGTAGGGTTGTAACAAATTAATAAAAAGTCTCAAGTCTTCTGTCAAGACCTTTAGTTGCATTCCAGAATCATGCTCTGGAAATTGAAGCATCATAATTCACAATTAGTTGCATTCAAAACACAAGCTCTGCAAATTTGAAAGTAACATCAATATATAAAGTTTTAGAAATGATGAACTTGTGTAATAATGATCCACCCGAAGCTACAATACCGATCAAAAACTCCGGTTTTAAATTAACCAAGTGTTTCATGGAAATCTACAACATGATGATCATAGCAAATTATAAGGAATCTTAAATAATAGAAGGCTCTGCTCATGTATTGCTGTGAATTGCTACCAATCCCCTTGCTCAACAAATTACAAAAGGGCAAACACTTAATCGAAGATCAAAACTAGCCTATGTTAAGACTGAATTTATCTGACATTCTCTGATGTAGTAGCTATGTTCTTGTGATGAAACTTGCTCAGACTAGTGCGCACAAGTGCTTCCCCAAATAAGGATGCTTTTGTCGACCTCAATATACGAACTTCAACAAAATCTCCTGCTTCTGGTTTTCGCTCCCCGTCTGTTTGGAACGAGTGTGGAAGAGAGACATTAAGAAAGTGGACCTTGTGACCTCTATCACTCCTTCCTATGAGTTCTGTCTCAGGTGCTCTCTTGTTGGGTCCCTCAACCAAAACAAGTTGGATGGTGCCTACTTGAGCATCAAACCTCTGCCCGCTACTTTCACGGAAAGCATCAATTATTTCACTGAGTCGCCTCTGCTTGACACTATCAGGAACATCATCCACATAGTTCCTGTGGGCATGAGTTTTTTCCCTCATGCTATAAGCAAACATGTATGCCATATCATATCCAACCTCCCTCATAAGGCTTAGGGTGTCGGCATGCTGTTCCTCTGTTTCTCCACAAAAACCTGCAACAGAACTCCTAGTCTTTAGTGCTAAAAACAAATTAATACTACAATTAGACGGTTAACATTGGATCAAATTCTCTTGCAATTACTATAACCAGAACTGAAAACAGTCCATCTTTGAGCTTTGCATTTGTGTTACTGTGAAGCGTCACAAGACTTGTCTCTACTTAGTATGAGGAATGACATAGTTAAAGATTTTTTCCTAACCAAATAATTGGGTTATTTAAGTCTATTATTCCCTTTTAAAAAAAGTTTGTTATAAATTAGAGATAAGTTAGAGTTTTTTTTTACTTGGTCATATTATGTCTATAAAAAGGAGCATGTTATAATATTATTTGCTTTTATGTTCGTCGAGAGTTGAGATGTTATAATGACATCACTGATAAGACAAATCAAAAAAATCTCCTAGTCATATTTGCTCTCTCTCTCTTCTTTTTCCTAGTCTCTCTCGTGCTAGGTTTGGTTCATGGAATGGAATTGATAGGAAATAGAATTGTTATATTCCTAGTAATGGAATTGATAGGTAATAAAGTAAGAATACATATTTGTTAATTTGGTTCATGGATTGGAATAGATAGATAGATCATTTTCATTTCTATATTTGGTTTGTAGGAAGATTATAAGTAATAGACAAATTGAAAGACAACTAATAGACAACACAAACATGTCGAAAGACAACTATACCTTGTAGTCAGCCAAGTAGAATCATTTAGAGTTGAAGGTGTGGGAAAAAAGAGAATAAGAACAAAGAAAAATTCTAGTTAATAAAAGTAATTTAAGAGATGTAAATATTACTAGTGATTGAACATCACATAAAGTTCAGTGGAGCTATAACATCTATAGGGATAGAACATCACGTAAAAGTTCAGTGGAGCAATCCCATCTATTTCGTTAATTCTAAATAATTAGGATAATTGGGAAAATACAACTCAATAATGATAATGATGACCTCGAATTTTATATAAAGGGCATTTAGAGAATAAGAAAAATAGGGGGCACAGTTAGCAAGATAATGACACTAAAAACTAACAAAACTAAATAGTATATAAACCTCATGTAAGTAACTAAAAAGGTAGAATTTTACCGCAAATAAAGTCGCTACTTAGTCCAACATCTGGAATGATGGTCCTTATTTTTTGCACAAGCTCCAAATATACCTCCCTGGTATAGCCACGACGCATTCTCTCAAGTACAGTTGTATTCCCACTTTGAGCAGGCAAATGAATATTTTTGCAGATGTTATATCTATCCCGCATAAGAGAGAGCAAATCATCAGGAAAGTCTTTGGGATGCGGGGAAGTAAATCTGAATCGCATCTCTGGAAATTCAGTAGATAATCGATCCAAGAGATCAGAAAACCGCAGGCCCATCTTTTTAACTTTACACATGCTGGAAAACCCATCACTTAATTGCCAATTTGAACCTGGTTCCAAATCATTGAGCTCTGAAACATCATTGTAACTATTTACATTTTGACCAAGAAGCATGACTTCCTTCACACCCTCCTTGAAAAGCTCGCCTACTTCTCTGACAATAGAAGAGACAGGACGGGATCTCTCTCTACCTCTAGTGAATGGAACAATGCAGAAGGAACACATATTGTTGCATCCCCTCATTATTGAGACAAATGCACTAACTGAATTGCTTGAGATCCTTATAGGACTGATATCAGCATAAGTTTCTTCTAGAGAAAGCAGGGTATTCATTCCCTTTTGTCCATAGTCAACCTCCTCCAGCAGACGAGGTAGATCTCTGTAAGCATCTGGTCCACAGACTACATCTACCATTTTATCTGCATCAAGTATTTTCTCTTTCAGCCTCTCAGCCATGCATCCTAGAACAACTATTTTGGGAGGATGTGAAGATTGCGACCTTCCCACAGCAACATTGCTCTTCCATTCCCTTTTTAGAAACCAAAAGTAGTTAAGCCTCTGCCAAACCTTTTGCTCAGCATTGTCCCGGATAGCACAGGTGTTGATAAATATGATCTCAGCATTCTCAGGTTCCTTCACAGTTTCTGCATAACCAGCATTTTTCATGATAGATAGAACGATCTCCATGTCATTTATATTCATTTGGCATCCATATGTCTCGTGGTAAATACGTCCCCTACTGATCATCTCTGAAGTTGACACTGCACTATTTGTATGAAAATTACAAGTGACATCAGTGAACTACAAAATGCAACTAAGTTAAGCACATTAACATAGGAACGCAAGGATAAGCAGTAGGATTATCGACTTTTAACTCTATAAAAGGTGATCACTAGAGTCACTAAATTGAAGAGTATATAGATATAAACAACAGCAATGGTTCAATGTTACATGAATGTAATTGGTGAATTATAAACCAGTAAACCATTCATTGTATGCCATTTGGCCTTGATGCCACAGAACAATTTTACATTCAGAATAATGAATTGTGAATATACTGTGTGCTGTAATATGTAACACCAGCAACTAAACATATATTTCAATGAACTAATTTCCACAGAGATATGAACCTGGAGAATAGATGGATACTACCATTTAACTGTGCAACAAGTATTCATATGCCAAAAGTCTCAGATCAATTTCAAACATTGAAGTCCAGCTCCAAACTGATTCTTAAATACCATAGTTTTAGTGCTATTCATCCAACAAGCAAAGCGACAATCGAGGTCAAACCACATTGCTTTGTGCATGAGTTCCATGGAGGAATAAAAACTATATAGCCAACCCCAAATAGTTGGAACTAACTTCCTGACAATGACAGAGTAATGCATATTTGAACTAAACTTGTATTATTTATTTAGGTTTAGGATCATCATCAAGCAATAATAGTACAAAATATTTGTAATATACTACATAGATTTTCCTTTATTGAACTCTATGAAAAATTATATCAACAGCAAGAAACAACCAAGACAACTAGATAAGTATTGAGCAAAATTGTGTGAATTTATATCTTTTATGACCATTAATTCCAAAGAAGCTTATGTTGAGTGATAAAGATAATAAGGTTGGATAGGGTTCAACTTTAGTGCCTCGCCATTAACAGGGCTCTATAGCTTCATTTAGGTACACCCAAAGTTTGAGCATGAGTATTCCTTTAGAAGACTAACATGCAGGATATTGCGGCTCCATAGTCTATAATGCACATATTTCATCATTTTTTACCAGAAATTTTAACAGTTATACATGCAGATTTGACTTAGAAAGGGGATTATTCACTGAAAAAAAGATGTCACAGGTAAAGTCTTAAATTTCATCCCTTCTTTTACTTTCCTAGGTATGGAAGCTCAAATACAAGACCTGGTTTAGTAAAATCAATCCGTATTGCTCATTAATCATCCAGAACCTCAATCACATACTCTAGGCACCCATCTGCAACCTCACCATAAGATGTATGATTGTCTTTTTAACATCACTCCACTTGTCATCCTCTTTTTAGTGTAATAATTAAGTTATTTGTGAATATTACTCAATTACATGGTTATCCCTGTACATTGGCATGTTGTTAATAGCAATTCACATACACATAAATAAAAAAAGAGCGTAGAATCACTACTTTTCTTTTTCATCCTTCCAGTCTCCATGCACTGTATCCGTTCAAAAGCTAAGAAACCTGTTTTCCCTGACGTTGTTTCAGGACAAAATTGCAATTTTTAGAAAATAGCATGCTCGCGACGTTGTTTCAGGCAGATCACTTTTCTAAATTCTAAAAAATCTACAGCCTTACGAAGCGTCGCCGCCGTCAAGAAACTAATAGTAACGAATCGAAAGACAGAGACCATACTCTACTTGGGTTTCGGCGGCAGCGGCGGCGCTGGTAGAAGCATGGAGCGCGAAGCGGAAGCGAGCGCTAAGGGAAGAGCTTGGGCTCGATGCGAGAGCGGGTCCGAACAGACGCGCGCGGCACTGGGAGAAGCAGCGAGGAAAGAGGAGAGGAGAAGAACTTGAGAGGGCGTGGCCGATACTGGTGAGGGAACGGAACCGGCGCACGGCGGCGGAGTGGTGGTGGGCTTGGATCTTCCAAAAAACGGAGAGAGGCGAAGCCATCACGGTGGATAGGAGAGGCAACGCGAGGCGCCGTCCCGGTCACGTACTGGATGGCAAAGGCACCCTTAAGGCATGAGCATGAGTTAAGTTAAACCGGGGCAAAAGAACCGGTCAGACGGCCCATTCAACCACAAGCCGGCCTAACTCGAACCGTAATTCGATTTGCCTGGGCCAACCGGGTCCGGATTCAATGTTTTACAACATTTGTATCTCGAGCTGAGTGAAACGACTCGAAAAATAAACCGGGTGTAAATATTTGTGAAAAAACAATTCCAAGAATTAAGATGTGAAAACTTTTTTAAAGTAAAAATAAATAAAAAAAATTCAACAATCCAAATTGGCCAACACAACAATGGTTTCAAAGTCAGCTAACTTTCAAGCCTTCACAGTACCAATCAGTAATTTTAAGTATACGGGAGAGAATTAATTAATAAATTTAATTAGGATATATATATACATAGACCAAATGAATAAACCATAGATATAATAAGATTTTTTCATATTCATAAAACTGACCTCTTATGTTAGAATTTGAATAAATATATTTATTCAATATATATTACAGGGTATTTGAATAAATATAATGCGTGCGTTAAAAATGAACAATATATTACAGGGTATTTAAATAAATATACATGACAAAATAATAAGATGAAATATATTTATAAAAAAAATGATAGTGTCACTTTAATGGTTTGAAAATAAAAGGATGACAACCTCTTTATAGATGATCGTGGGGTCAATCATGTGAAACCGCTAGAATAGTATATTTTACATTTTTTGCCAAAGAAAATAAAAGGATGATCTTTTATTTTTTTGCTCAATTAAGAATCCATCTCAATTCCTTTGTTAATGATTAATTTAAGTTTGCAAATTTCGGCATTAGCAACTCAATGTAGATTTTGGCACATTAGCACTATGCCATTAATTAACTTAAAAATGATTAGATACACTTATAGAAGATACTTCTGCTATTATTTTATGATAGATATAAAATCCACATAAATTATGATAGTTTTATTAATCAACTTTTTAGTGGAAAAAAGCGCACGTGTATTGGTATTTTGCCCAAACAGAGACAAAAAGGAATAATCAGCACTAATCTACAACAGAGTAACACGTTTGAAGTAAGGAGAAAGAATCAACGTGTACATTTTAATGTTTCTCCGCGAGAAAAAAAAAGCTCATTCAACTGCACCATTTATGTACAGAGCAACTGCACTCTAATTATCTTGGAATACAACTGAGTTCCTATATTTTTGGCAACGACTTAGCCTCCGTTTCGCTCCCAACATGTGCTCTTTGTTAGCTGAGACCATTCCAGCTAACTCATTTCTACCTTGTGTCCTCATGGAGTAGACAATTTTCCCTGTGAGGCTCCAAATCATAGCCTTAGCAAGTTTGATATAGGCTGCCAACCAAGAAGCCATGGCTTCTTGCAAGAAGGTAGTGCAAAATTGAGTTCAAACATCTCCTTGGTCACGTTTCCTCCCTCACAGAAACCTACCAGGCGAGCCACTATATCGGCACTTGCTTCAATGTGGGCTGTATCGTTTGGGTCTGTCCACAGCTTGTTCACCAGCTGAAGCTTTCTCTGCTTCCCTTCGAGGGCCACTTGCCACTTGGTGTACAACCGCTGTCGCTCGTCCTCGGTCAATCTTGATTGCATCCTCTTAGCAAGGAACTCCCTTTCATGTCTCAAGGCTTTAATACTGCTAACAACAAAAACAAGAAGTTGAAAATCAGGCTAAAATGAAGCATAACAAAAAATAATTATGTTAGCATGAATATCAGACCTTGAGGAGAGAGAAATCGTGGAATCGTCCCCCAGTTGAGCAGGACTCGCATTACCGATTTCAGAAAAGTGTTGTTGCAGCCATGTCAATCTTCTAACTTCTACTTCAATGTATATCTGATCAGCAGGGGCACCTCTGAATAGCAAATAAAATTGGGTGCGGTGTATTATTGATACATGGCAAATGTCCCATAAATTAATGATCTGATGCATTTGCTCCTCGAATCTGATCTTCCATGAATAGGGGGATTTCTCTAGTTCTGACATATTATCATGGCCCTCTGCTGCATCATGTCCTGCAGATTCGTTTGTCTCTAGTTCCAACACCTGAGGCCATCAAGGTCAAGCCAGTAGTTAAGAAATACTCTTTATAGAAAGCATTAAACATTGAGATGAAGAGTTAGTTTTGATACCTGGCAGACCAACAGCTGTTTTTGATACTGAAGCTTAGCCACTCGTTCTTTTAGTTCTGTGACATATGCTCTTATGCTCCTCACATTTTCTTCTGCAGCATTCTGGAACATTTGCTGCATCTTTTTCATGTTTACAGAACTGGAACGATGATAGCGCAGTGTGCCATCCCTTGATGAGATATCTCCACCATCTTCGCTCTTAGATGGAGTAGCTTTCTCCGAACCCAATATGTTCTCGTGGGATTCGGTGTCAGTTTCTGGGACCCTGTTCTCCACCTCAGATTCCAACACCTGCCGGGAGGCTGACAAAGGCGAGCATGGTGCTCTTATAAGATGAGGTCGGTTAGCATTGTTACTCATGGTCAAAGGAAGCATCTTCTTCTTCTTGATTTGGGACTTTGAAGATTTTGGAGTCGCTTCATTAGAATGATTGTTGCCGGGAAGAGACATGACTAGCTTGTCTAAAGATTTCTGGACAATTTCCAACTTCTCCTCAAGACTGGCAATGGAACTTCCCTGTGTATGGAGTCTTGTAATTTCTTCTTTCAGGTTTGCTCCCGTATTCTGGTGGGCATCCAGGTTGGCATCCATGCTGCAGGTGCCAACCTTACGCATTTCTCGAATTTCTGCTTGAAGTTTGGCAATAGTTTCAGCAGCATCTTGGTTACCTAGTCTATGACAAGCCACCTCTTTCTGCAAAACCTCTAGAGCTCTATTAGCCTCCTCTCCAAGCTGCTCTTGTAATTGTTCAAGTTTTCGAATTTCATGCACAAGCATGGATGGAATAGTTGAAGATTGCCTCATCGGGTTTCTTGTCCGTTCTGCCTTTTTGTGACTCTTGTCGTTTCCATTCGGTGACAAGCCGGAAAAGGTAAGAGATTTTACCACTCGACAAGGGGATGAATCAAATGGATTCAAACCTTGAGGCGGTGAATCAAATGGATTCAATCCCTGAGGTGAAAAATACCATATATATAAATCCATGGATTAGGATTGCAACAGATACAACAGCAAACGCTTATCAGAATTAGGAATTCTTAGCATTACCTGACAATTACCCATTTTCCAACGCAATTGATCTAATTGGGATCGGGTAAGGTCCCTTTCTCTTTTCAGCGTTTCCATCTCCATTTCCATCTGATTATGAAGATAGATTCACTTACTATTTCTGTTTTCATAATCATAATGTGCAGTATGTACAGCTAAGATGAAATGGAATTTTGTTGAAGTATAATTACCTGCTTAATTTTCAACTCTTTCTCCATTAGAAGAGCTTCCAAGTTTGCAGAAGCTTCTGGCGTGCGCAATTCTGCTTCAAGTCTTGCTACTTCCTTCTGCAGCTGTTTAACTAACTGTTTTTCAGAAACAACCTGATTGAGCAAAAGAATCACAACATTTAGAAGGAAAAGCGTGTTTATTCAACGAACTGCTAAACAAGCATCCAAATGTCAGCCTTCGTACCACATTCACTTGCGCCGTGTTCATTACTTCCTTGGCACAAGTTGCAAAAAACAATGTATTTCGAGATTGTTCTACATGACCTAGTGCAGGACTCATAGTGCAAATTATTGCAGTCCTTGCATTCCCTCCTAGAGAGCTCTGCAATATACGTGTCAACTTTGAATTTCGATATGGAATATGAGCACCTTGTTTCCCTTGACTGCACCAAAAATATATATGTATAAAGATTTACATCAAATCTGGCATTCATTTACTAGAACATTATCGAGACAAAACTTGAAGTAAAAAGCATTAAAAATAAGAAATGCAGAACCATATCAAAAATAAGACTTCTGCTGATGTTCATGTGATTGTCAATGAGCAAACACTTCCAGTTCACATGAAGAGTTTTAATTGTGATGGTTACCTAGAGTTTATTCTCAATTATGAATTGGGGAGTGACGGAGTTAACTTTCAGTGGAGTGATGTCTTCAGTTGAGTTTCAGTTTACAACTAAAAAATATCAGCTGCTATTAACTCTCCACAGAGCAGGATCATGAGGATATTGGTTTTCTACTATAATGCTCTTATATGAGAAAGTAATGATTTATTATTGAACTAGTAAATGCCATTTTTGTTTGGTATAGATGCAACTTGCCATTTCCAATTCCCTAACCACATGCATTGCCATACAGCAATTTGCCAGGTAAGCCAGTACATATTTTCGCAACTATTCAGTTACAGAAAAATGAGTGACTAACACAAAATTATGCATGCGTCTCTCTGTTCTTTTTATTTTACTTTTGCAATTTTAACAACATACAAGTTCACACCACAAGTTGGCATTTTCTCGGGGAAGACGGTTCATCCAGAGAAAAAGCTTTTTGGTTCCCGTGTTAATGCTTTAGGAATTAACTGAGATGCTAGCAAACTTAAACTAGAAAATGACGAGGAAGCACTACCTCAAGGTTCTGATTACTGTTGTAAGATTCAACAAGCTGCGATTTATATGACACCCTTCCTTGAGCCTAGCACCACTTGCATGGGTTTGTCCAGCCCTCTCACTTCCTGCAAGGTCCACAAAGTTCTGCAGGGGGAAATACTGAGCACAAATATTTCAAGAACACAGGACAACCATCAAAGGAAGGCAAAAATAATTTACCAGGTTCGCAACAAAAGACTTAACACAGTTTGAATTCTCACGCATAACACTTTCCACTGTCTGCGGAATAAAAAGTGCATCAGCTTGTACTTTTAATATATCTGAATTCTTGACCAACATAAAAAACCAGGTAAACGAAATGTGATTAGACTTACCAGCCTTATAATTTGGTGTGATCTGGAACTGTTATCATTCAAGGCAGTTTCACCAACTTGCCTTTGTGCTGTAAGCATTAGAAATTAAATCAGTGTAGTCGGCACAAGTTGCAAGAAAAGAGTAGGAAAAAAAGTGTAATCGACCTTCACATATTTCAATTAGATGTCTCAAATGCTGACTATCTTTTACTGTTTCTTCCTCCAACTTATCGACGATAGTCCCTCTCTGTCCACATAGTGATATTTGGTTAATTTCATAAGAAAATAACAAAAAATCCAATTAGATAAAAGAAACAGTCAAAGTACCTCAGGATCATCTAGCAAACGAAGGGGGCCAGAATCTGGCTTAAGTAGATCCCTCACTATCTCATTATATATCTCCATAGCTGAAATTTTGACAGTAAAGTCCCTCTCTGGAGTCTAAATCTCATTAAGACAATAAAAATATACGAGTTTGAAATGGAACATGCTCTCACAAAAGACTTAGATTAATTGCATAGAATTCAAGATCATTACATCAAGTATGTGCTTATAAATATCATTTACAGCTTTTTCAGCTATCCCTCTCATGGTATAAGTTTTTCCGCTGCTAGTCTGCCCATAAGCAAAGATTGTAGCTGCAGACAAAATGGTAGAATCATCAGAAGAAAATTTAACAGTACATACTATGTATCAGTTAAGAAAGAGAGTCTCATGATCTATACCATTAATTCCGGTTAGTGCTGACAATGCAACATCCCTAGCTCCTTCTTCATAAACTCTCTCAGTTAAACAGGTAGGTCCAAATACCCTATCTGGCATAATCAGCCAATGATGTGAGTATTTTCATATTGCAAATAACAGTTGCAGATCGATATTCACTATGCAATTTAAGTAATTGGAGCTAGAATTATTTGATAAAATAGTGTCTGTGTCTGTGTGTACCAAAGGTATATGAAGTCGGTAAATTGGAGCGATCTTGAGCTGCCATCTTGAACACAATTTTATTGTCATCAACACATTCCCATGCTTCCTGGTCTTTAAGTGATAGTTCCTTTTTACTCAGTGGCCTAACACGTACGGTGACAAAAATTTTCTCCTCTTTTACTTTAGAACCTCCAGGGGTACAGATTGGCATCCTTTCAATCTTTGAGGCTGGTGTACTAGGAATCCGAGCTGATGTCGTCATTGTGAATTATCAGTTGGGATGTCGCAAATGTTTGTCGTTTTGGAAGATAGAGCGCAACCCTCTCCTGAAGCTTTGAACCTAACCAGATATATTTCAGGATTGCGATGTAGTAATTTGCTAGCTGTTATTCGACAATCCAGTAGACGCACAAAGGAATCAGCCGAGACAGTTAAGAAGACAACCAAACTCTAACATCAAACTATTACTAAACAATATCAAAGAGTTAAACTCTCAGAGAGGCGTGATGTTAGTGATTCACTTCTATGGAGGTACGTTTCAGATCAACACGACAGTTTAATTCAGTGATCAAATAATCAGCTCCGAAAAAAATATGGAAAAAATTCACATACTTTAGTCCCCACTCAGATCTTATGATGGAGCCTGTTTTATGAATTCTAGCGTGGATATATCTGGATATACAAAATTCGTCCTAACATTAGGCTTTCTTTCTTAGTTAAGTGAACAAGATGACAAATCAGCTAAACATTACGAGAAGCTAGCAGAGAAAAAGAAACCGACAAAACAAAGGGAGAATCTAAGATAATCACGAATCGGAACTTCATCCAGCACTCATCAATCAGCCGAGCCAAGCACGATCCACAACAGCAACGGCAACCATAAAAAAATGAAGAACAACGGGGGGAAATGTACCAAAAATTCGATTCCGCCGCACCGATAAAACCCGCGACTCGTGCACGGCGAAATCGCTGAGGCTAGAGAAAGGAAACAGTACTCCCTTTGGTAAAAGACCTCGCAGTTCAGTAATATAATGTGCCAGATCCTAAGAACGTTTTAGCGAATGCAAGGACAGATCTGCCATCCTCCCCCACTCACAAATCAACAGATCAATTCCTCGCCCGAGGGCAACAATTCATCACATAAAGGAGAGGGAAATGCACCTTGGAATGCTTCCGTTCACCTCGTTCGCCGCTTCTCTTCACCGGATCGAGCAGGAACCGGAGCCACGGGAGGTCGAGCGGCGATGATAAGAAGAGACTGTGACTTGTGAGGACTCGATCGGTTTTTGTTCGTGAGCGATCGTCGAATAATAGAGAGGAGAGAGGGAGAGAGAGAGAGAGAGAGAGAGAGAGATGGCCGTTTGAAATGGGGGCAGGACAACGGCTAGTTCCGTGATTAAGTGCGCGTCGACCGACGAGGCAAAGCCAAACCGTCGCCGCCGAGTTAGAATTATAAGCTCTATGGAATCTTCTGCCTCGCCGAGTTATTTATTCATTGTCAATTTTAATATTGAAAAAAATTACAAGTATAGAATATATTATTAAAATGATTAAAAAGTGAAAAAGAATTCTTTTTTTTTTTTGAATTTTCACCTATGCTGTCTGGAAACGGCAATTACACTGACGTCCCCATTTCTGAAATGTTGGAAAACGTTTTCATCCGTGGAAACTTACAAGAAATGACCAGATTTGAGAGAAGGCTGTGCAAGCTGCTCGGAGCAGGCTGTGCGCCAACGTAAAGGTAGTGCCTTTCCGTAGATTTCTCGGTCCACCGTCGGTCGGCCGATGGAGATGGAAGTCGGTGGCGTCGACTCCCTCAGCGGTTCGAGCTCCTTGCCGCCGTTCCTTGTCAAGACGTACGAGATGGTGGACGACTCGACGACGGACTTCGTCGTCTCGTGGAGCGCCAGCAACGCGAGCTTCGTCGTCTAGAACGCGCCGAAGTTCTCCCAGGTCCTCCTCCCCTGCTACTTCAAGCACAACAACTTCTCCAGCTTCGTCAGGCAGCTCAACACTTACGTAAGTGGAAAAAAATCTTCCAACAAAACCACCTCGAGATGATCTTCTCTGTTCATTCATCGATCGGGTAATCTCGCCGGCTTTGTTCTGTGTTTTTCCTAACGTTCTTCTTGTTGTTCGAAGATAATTGAGGTGTTCATCTTCTCTGTTCATTCACTGATCCTGTAATTCCGCCGGCTTTGTGTTTGTTGAATTGCCTCAATCGGTTGAACATCCATATCTGTGTTTTTCCTAATGTTCTTCGTGTGGTCCGGAGAGATTTGAGTTGTTCATGCTCTGTTCTAGGGTTTCAGGAAGGTAGATCCCGACCAGTGGGAGTTTGCGAATGAGGACTTTGTGCGAGGACAGAGACACCTCCTCAAGAACATACACCGACGTAAGCCTGTCCATAGCCATTCGCCTGCCACCCATTCGAATTCCTCGATCGATAAACGAGAGCTCGAGGAAGAGATCGAGAAGCTTAAGCAGGAAAAGAGGAGGCTTTGGAGTGAGATCCAGAGGCACACGCAGACGCAGTGCGAGTTAGAATGCCAAATGCAGGCTTTGGAGGAAAGGTTGCAGGTTCTCGGACACAGGCAGAAGGGGCTGGTGTCCTTCTTGACCGGGGTCGGACAAAACCCTGGCTTCCTTTCTAACTTCGTGCAACACTTGGAGGAACTTCACGCCAAGAAGAAGAGGAAATTGCCACGAATTGACTACTCGAACGACGGCGATATCCACGGCGAAGAACAGCCGGCCCAAGCGTTCGACATGGAGCCGTTCGAGAAGATGGAATCATCTCTGAATTCACTTGAGGATTTCTTCAGAGGTGTTAGTCAAGCATCCGGGGACGACATGCCCTACGATAACATGATCATCTCTGAGACAATTGCCCTTGCTTCTTCACCTCAGCTGAACGTGCATTCATCGCCGGAGATACAAGAATCTACAAGCTTCGCAGAGACTCCTGCAATCGAAAAGGAAGTGGATTCGGGTAGCAAGTTCTCGGAGATCGATGTGAATTTGGAGCCCAATTCTACTGAGGTTGATTCATCAAAAGATGTTGGCACAAGCACAACCTCAGCAGTGCCTGCCGGGGCAAATGATGTATTCTGGGAGCAGTTTCTCACTGAAATCCCAGGCTCTTTCGATACGAAGGAAGCTCAGTCGACTAGAAGAGATTCGGATGGCGACCAAGGAAATATATGGTGTGACAGGAAAAGAGTTTATGATCACTTTTCGCCTGATATGAAGAAGAATCTCACTTCAGCAGAGAAAACCTAATCCTAGTTCTGTATTATAACTCTCAGAATGTTTCCCTGTATTTGATATGAATGTAGATACCTCTGCTATTAGTTCAGCTTCAATACTTAACATACAAATGACTTTTGTTTATTTTATAATCCTGGTGTCTAAATAAGTATTTTTTAAGTTAATATATATAGTGATGGTTAGTTCTATTATGCTATGTAGAGTTAAATATGATTGAGTACATTTTAATAAAAAAGTGGAATCTCATTTTAATGGTTTTAAACGGTTGATTCTATGATCATTTGTGAGGAAGTAAATCGAGAAATTACAATTGACTACTATGGGAAGGACATTGTTTTGGTTTCGTTGAGATTCGATCATTGTCCACTTTAACAAATCTGTTCTATACTAACTTACTCAATCATATTTAAACCTCTGGTAGGAGAATCTATCTTATTTCTTATTATAATTAATATAATAAAAGATAAAATTAGATGATATAAAATAATCTATATAATCTCGACACTAATTCATTGATATGATAAATTTAATAATTTATGGACATTAAACCTCTAAAATATTCCTCACATTTGATATTTAAATATATATATCTATTTTACTTTTTTAAATATTTTACTAACTGCACCACACCTATCTTTCAGTGGTGCTTTCTGGTGTTGGATCAAATAATGAACAAAATGATCCTTTTTGTGTGATGTAAATTTGTTCATAAACATAAAAGTTAGAACATGATTTTCAAATTTTTTTTTAAATAGTAAAATTAGAAGATAAAAATATTTTTTATTATTATTTTAATTATCGAGTAGAGTTAAAATACAGTGAAGTCAACCGCGTCGACGGTCTGATTCGGCGACGATTCGCTCCGGGTTGAGCTCGAACCAGACCTGGCGGAACACCTTGACGATGACGTCGTGATGCTCGTCGGCGTTGAGGGAGAGGTAGCAGGCGAGCAAGCTCTCCAGCTCCTCCGGCCGCCCGATTCCCTTCTGCCAGATCATTTCCACCATCGACTCCTTGAAGTCCCGCTGCGGATCGCAGGAGCACTTCACCACGGCGAACCGCTCCAACCCCGCGTTTCTCTTCCTTCTCTCCGCCGCCGCCGCCGCCGCCGCCGCCGGCCGCGGCGAGCGCACCTTCACCTTGGGTCGCTGCCGAATCTTCCCGCTGATCGACCGCCGCGGCTGCGCATCCCTCAGGCCCGACGGTCGCCTGCGGAGCCGGAGGGGTCTACGCCGCCCTATCCCGAGGTCGCAGCCGGAAGCCTCGCTCCCAGAATCCGACTCCACCCGCCGCGCCGCCGCCGCCGCACGACGCGAGAAGGGGATGATGTGACCGAGGGTGAGCTCGAGATCGCCCACCGATTCCCCCGCCCGGTACTCTCCCTCTCCCCCGAGAGAAGCACGCCGGGGGGGCGCCTCGATGGCCAGGGGTGGCGGGAAGCGGTCTGAGAAGGCGAGCAGGCGAGCGGAAGCGGAGCGGGGCGTCGGATCCGTCGCCGGGCACGGCGACGGCGGAGGAGCGACGGCGGCAACCGCCTCAGCGAGATCACTCCCCCGCCGGAACTTGGACGCGGAGGCGGTGAGCTTACCGAACCAGGAGAACGGAAGCACGCGGGCGATCGAGAAGCCGGGCGGCGAAGCATCGGAGGTACGCTTCTCCGCTTCCTTCTGTTGCTTCTGGTTCCTCCGCCATTGCATCTTCTTTCTCTTCGGCTGTTACAAACGACCCGATACGATACGATACGAGACGAAGCAGATATCGGAGCGGAGTCGCTTAAATGGAAGGAAAAAAAGCGAGAGAGAGAGGAGAGAGAGAGGTATCCGTGTCGGTTACGATCGTGGCGGTCACTTTCCGGTTTAATCATGATTCCAGTAGCTGCCGGTGGTTGGGGTTTGAAACGAAGTGGCGGAGTGGAGCTGACTCAGCATATAAAATATAAATATAAAATTATTTTTATTATATTATTATTCTCAGTGGAAAATTAATTAATTAATTAATTAATTAAATCGGTTTGAACCGAGCGGGGTCGGTTCGAGTGGGTCAGACCGTACGGCGGGCGAGAACCAAAGAGGAAAATAAAGCGGAGCTACGTTTTGGCTTTAATTCTGTCGCTTTTTCCTCCCCGGACCGATTTTTGAATTCTTATTACCGCCTCGGTCGTACGCTTTTCTTTTTTCTGCGGCTTCCTTTTGCTTTTTGGCTTTAAAATGTTTTCCGTCCGCACGCGCGCCTGCGTGGGGGAGGGTTTGATCGGGCTTGTCGGGCGACTGAGGGATTGACTGAGATGTGAGTGCCCGTTGGGAAATATGACTTAATTTCAAACACGTTATTATGATAGTGATTATGGTAAATGGAAGGGTAATGAGAGGTTTTATGATGTAGTCATCAATAAACACGTCGTTAATATGTCATTTTGGTTATCTACCCTAGATTCTATGTACTTATTTAGGGCAGCAAATAAATTATATATTCATGAAAAAAATTTAATATTCTTCTACAAAAGATGGGATCCGTTATCTTAGCGGCCTTACACGGTCACCCCTACGACTATCTGCGAAGAGGTAAATTAAGAAACTGTAATTGGTCACGATGCATGAGAATATTGTCTGGTGAAGAACCTTTGTCCTCTTCTGTAATTCTGTTGCGTCATAACCTACTCAGCTATGTCCAACAAAAAAAATTCAAACAATTAATATTGATGAATAATAAGTAAAATATTTATAAATAATATTCATAAATAATAATAAATAAAATTTATAAATTATATATCGATCAATAAAATATTTATTAATATAATAAATAAATAAATTTTCAATAATCAAACATAATCAATTAAATAAGTTTAAAAATATAAAATATTTAAATGATTAAATAAGTTTAAATTTAAAATTTGATAATATTTAAATGAACAAGTTTAAACTCATAAAAAATAAGTTAAGCCAAATTTAAACAACCGTTCTAATAGAAATAAAAAAGCAGCCCCTTAAAAAAAATCAAAACAACTACCTAATATTATTTTATCTAAAAAATTCTCTTTTTTAATATTATTGTAATAATATAATGTACTTACATGGGTTGTGTTCGTCGAGCATAGCTACGTGGATGTGGCCGCGTTGTATGTTATAAGAGCATTTACAATGTTAACTCGTTATAACACCTAAAAATTAAAATATATATATACATGTGGGACTCATCCCTGCCACATGAACGCGTTCATGTGAATCACTCCTCCACGTCACCTATGGGAAGTTATTAACGCTCCATTAATGGAGCGTTACAAATGCTCTAACAACTACTTCGTAATTATTATAATTATTATAATATGTTAAATTTAAAAATATAACATATAGAGCATTTTTATATAATTTTTTCCCAATTCGATCAATTTAAAGTTAATTAAAATCACTTAAACAAAAACATCTTAAAATTATTATAGCAGTTATTTATCGACTACTTATAGCCACTACTGTTAGTTATTTTTTTATTATAATAATTTTATAACTGTTTTAACCTTTTAAAAGTAATGTTGATCAAATTTAAACATTACTAACTAAGTTGGTAAATAATTTTTTAATATACAATTATTCTATATATAATATTTTTAATTAAATTGAACTTAAAAATTATTTAATTTTAAAGCATGATAGCAGTTACTCATTTTAGTAGTTACAGTCGTAGTTACTATATGATTAAATTTGTATTTTTTTATTAAAAAAATATGATAAAATGTCTTTTTGATTTTTTAAAAACAAAAGTGCTCAATGTTGGAGTCATCAATAAACACGTTGTTATTGTTTAAATGGAAGGGTAATGAGAGGTTTTATGATGTAGTCAGCAATAAACACGTTGTTATTATGTCATTTTGGTTATCTACCCTAGAATACAATTCTACGTACTTATATAGGGCGGCAAATAAATTAAATATTCATGAAAAAAAATTAATATTCGACTTTATATTCAGGAGAACAATTATACTAATTTATAAAACATTTATTAATATGATAAATAAATAAATTTTCAAAATCAAACTCAATTAACTAATTAAATAAATTTTAAAAAAATTTAAATGATTAAATAAATTTGAATTTAAAATTTAATAACATCTAAATGAGCAAGCTTGCTTGGAAAATTAAATTAAGTCGAATTTAAACAATCATTCCAATTAAAAAAATCCCTAAAAAATCAAAACAACTGCCTAATATTATTTAATCTTGAAAATTCTCTTATTTTAATATTGTTATAACAACTATAGTGTACTTACTGCATGCAAGAGCGAAGTTTACATGGGTTGTGTTTGTCAATCGTCCTCCTCACAGATAGTCGTGGAGCAGACTATGTGGAGCCGTTGAGATGGCGAATTTCACTTTTTGTTGAAGAAGTGTTCGTCAATAGTGGTCAACTGTAACTTCTTGATTTACCTCATCACATATGATCGTAGAGTCGACCGTATGAGATTGTTGGGATGGTGTATTTCACCTTTTACTAGAAGTGTTCGTTAAGACTAGTTATGTGGATGTGGCCTAGCTATCGGCTAGCGCGGAGTCAAGGGCTGGTGGGGATTAAGAGATCGAGGGAGAGGTCAAGCCACTCAAGGTCAAGCCACTGTCGATGATGATGGTGAAAAAGGAGAAAGGGAGAAGGGGAATTGGTTAACTGATCAATAACCTTGATCTTTCGATGAGTCGGTGATGACATGGTTGACTATGTAATGTAATTGACCGACTGAATTAGACAGTGTTGACTTTTTTGTCTATCGTCTTTGACTTTGTAAAAAGAGTACTTGAGTTAAGATGGAGAAAACTTAACAAAATCACTGAGTTGTTTGCTTCAATTGCTCTCATTGCTGTAGTCAGTGATGATATCTTAAGAAACTTACTCAATTGCGTTGTTGTATCTATCTACAATTACACACTATCAGCTTCTAACTCTTGCATGACAAGTTTTGCTTCTACACTCGTTTGATGCCTAGTTGAAGGAGGTGCTGCTCTATTGTAGTTGATCTTGTTCATCCTAGTAACCTCCCACTGGTCAACTCAATCAGTAGCTTGCAAATGACATTCCTCTTCAGTTTTAATAAAAAGATAGAATTTGCTATCTCAGCGGTTTTATACGATTGGTTCTACGATCATTTATGAGGAGAAATTACAGATAACCACTAAAAAGGAGGACTTGCAAATGACATTTCTCAGCCTTAGTTAAAATGGTTAACCGGCTGAGGAATGACATTCTCTCCTATGTTCTGTTCTGTGTTATGTTTTTATCTTGAGCAAATGATTGTCCTTGCCTTGATAATGAAGTTATTGTAAAAAGTTTTAAAATAAGAGTCGAAAAAATAATTGTAATTGTAAAATAAATACTTTATGGTACTTATGATCATGCTCATAAGATTATATATATATATATACTACGAGTTTGATATACTGCGCGAACGAAAAAATGCGACCCATGCGCACGCGATCCCGGCCGTTCATCGCGAAAAATCCAGGCCGTTTATCCAATAAAATCACTGTAACTTCTTTGCGTCGTCGGCGTTCTCGCCGCTGCTGCTCCTCCGTCCGGCCACCGCCGGCCACCGGACCGGCGGCGATGGATGCGCAACTCACCCGCGCTGGACTGGTGGCAGGATTCCGGCCGAATTCGGCCAGAATCCGACCGAATTTCGGCCGGAATCGAACGG
>JBBMKF010000078.1:1644585-1665262 GCA_037834155.1 Curcuma caesia | reverse complement strand
TGATCAAGGAGACACTGAGGTTGCATCCTCCTGCTCCCTTACTTTTCCCGAGAGAGTCGATGGAGGACGCCCGAGTGATGGGTTATCACGTCCCGAAAGGTACAAGGATGTTGGTCAACGCTTGGGCGATCGGCAGGGACCCGACCTCGTGGGAGGAGGCCGAGGAAAATCTTCCCGAGAGGTTCTTGAACAGCAAAAGCTTCGATTTTAAAGGGCTGGATTTCGAGTTTATACCGCTTGGATCGGGGCGAAGAAGTTGTCCTGGAATTCACTTTGCAATCATCACCGCCGGACTTGCGCTCGCCACTCTGCTCTACCATTTCGATTGGGAGTTGCCCGAGGGAGTGAAGGCGGAGGAGATGGACATGACGGCGATTCACTCCCTGGCGATTCAAACCCCGGCGATTCACTTCCTCGGGCAACTCCCAATCGAAATGGTAGAGCAGAGTGGCGAGCGCATGCAAGTCTGGCGGTGACGATTGCAAAGTCAATTCCAAGACGACTTCTTCGCCCCGATCCAAACTCGAAACCCAGCCCTTTAAAATCGAAGCTTTTGCTGTTCAAGAACCTCTTGGGACGAAACCCCTCGGCCTCCTCCCATGAGGTCGATGCGTATCTTAGGCAAGTTATGATGGAATCAACAGCGCATCGAATATATATATATAAATAATATGGATTTTCATGGTACATATAACTTTAAATAAAATGATATGAAATGAAAAATATACTTTGTACTTCTTGACGATCGTGAACGATATCACAAACAAGTAAGAATCTCAAGTGTGACTCCTCTAATAGTATTCACGCGCACTAGATCGTGAATTAGACACGATCCTCTAGGTGCTAGTCCCTTGGATCGATAAAAATTTTTGGAAGTACTATAGATGTTCTTTCAATGGGAGAAAAAGGGAAGTGGAGAGAGAGCTCTATCTTTTTACTATATCTTCTTCTCTTTCAAGGATGACTATTTATAAACTCTAAGAGAAAAATGAAGAGTCTCCCTCCATTAATATAAAGAAAATCAAAAGCCTTCATTAATATAAGATTAATAAAGAGGGTAAGAAAATGAAAAGTCTTCATTAATATAAGATTAATAAAGAATCTTCATTAATATAAGAAAGTGAAAAGTAATCATTAATATAAGATTAAGAGTCTTCATTAATGTAAAAAAGATGAAGAATTTTGAATTTTAATAATTATCCAAAAAGATGAAGAGTTACGACTCTTCATTAATCTTCAAGAATTATCATGATTTAAATTCTCTTTTCTTTGGATCAAATAAAACCACATTTGATTTTGATCCATTCTAGTTTTCAATATTTCAAAATTAATTAATAATTCAATTAATTCTTATTCAGAAATAATAAATTGATTAATTTTAGTATCTACCAAAATAATCAATTACAGATATTGTTCATGTCTATGTGATATGCGTGCGACCCTCTAGGTTTTATACACAAAGACAATGTAAATCCATACACAGACTAAGGTACCGTCTAGCAACTATTTTTAGTCACCCAATGTGATAAAATATTAGTTATAAATTAAAACCACCATGAACCGATTATTGTGTAATTCAGTCTCTTCATCTAGACTACATCTCAATTAATTCAGTGCATTATGCATCATCATCAATTAATTATTTTACTTGATTTCCAAGATATAATAGACTCGTCTAGAATGATAAATCATTCCACCATGACCATGGATTTCGAGTCACTAATATCTCTATCAAGCGGCCAGGATGTTAACTGTCTAATCTAATTAAGAGAGCGATGAATCCTCTATTGACTCAACACTATTCTCTCTACGCTTTGTCATATACCGAATAACCGTATGAATCATAATTCGATTAAAGACTACTTTTAACAGCATTAAAGTACATAACTCCACGTATAGAATAAATAAAGATTTCAAGTCAAAATATCAGTTACACTAGTTCATAGGAGGATTGACCAATGATGCTTAATATGTGATCTCTTCTTGAGTGAATCGTGTCCAGTGTACCTCTAAACTTGAGGCACCCCCAAGTATAACTTGGATATCCATCCCTCGGTCTATTTCGACTTAGTCATACTCAATGTTAATCTAGATATCTATGTCCCGTCTAGATATTTATCTGATCAAGAACTATTTACAGATTAATATAATTATTAATCCGTGAAATTTTATCATTAATCACATACATACAAAAAAGTAAATGATTAACGATAAATATTTACCTTGACATAATTATCTACAAACACATAAGAGTGTTTTAGCATATATGTACACACACTAACAAGTTACGCATCTCTCTGACGATGCCTTATAGTTAGCCCTAGTCCAATTAAAATCTAACTGACCTTAAGACATCGCTGCTCAGGATGGCCTTTCTTCTCCTTTGCAAACTCCAAATTCTTATTCTATCCTCGTCTTCCTCCCGCAAGCTACCAGCTTTAATTGAGAGGTCGTCTTCCTCCAATCCGATTGCATACTGCTGCTCTCAGGGAGTTCTCGAGCCTTATAAGCTGAGTTCGACAATCCAGGTTCAACCGTAAAATATAAAAAGAAAAGGAGAGGAAGAAAGGAGAAAAGGGGAGAAAAAGAGTAGGAGAAACTGATTGCAGCCTAGCCACAAGCTCGAGGTGGGGCTGCAACCGCGAGCTTGTGATCAACCCATGATTATAAGATCTCGATCATAAATTTGCGGCTGTGATCTCCATCATCTCACTGCGAGATTGTGTTTGTTGACTGGCTTGTAAGAGAATTTAACTCGGGAGAAAGAAATTTTTGTTATAAATGGTACCAAATAAGCAGACAAAAATAACTCATTTTTTTTCCGTCTTTAAGGTAAATAGTTTGTTTCTAAAATTATTTGGACAGATTTATTAATTCTCCTTGAATTTACATGGATTGAAAACTGTAAGTACACATGAAGGATATTATATACACGATCACTGTTAGAAGAGAATCTAGTACTCCTCCTTCCATGCCCATCATGAACAGTCTTCCCACAACCAGATCTTAAAATTGACCTCTTAGATTGTTCTCGACCATACATGGTGCTCCATTTACATTATAATTTTCTGCTGCTAAAATAAGATCGTCGCATGGAAGGAGGAGGTGGCCACGATGGCAGTGTGGTGCTGCTGCTACTAGCTGTTCTTCTTGCAACCTTAATCATATTTTCATGTGCTGATGATTTATCCGCACAGCTTGTGGTGCCGTGTATGGTGCTTGAAGATGACAGACCAAATAGCATGATGACCTATAAGCAAGGAATTTGTTTTGTTTGTGAGATAGGTGATCTGATTACTGATAATTTTTTCATCTTTCCTGAAACAAAACTAGGGAGTTCATGGTGAACGTTGATGATTGTTGTCGTTAAGTTTCTACCGGTAAGCATGATCATATCACCAGCTTCCTCACTCACTCAAAGAGCATATTTAAGCAAATAAATAATTAGTTTTTTTTGTACTTGTTGGAAAATGTGTTACCATCACAAACCTCTAGCGGGCCAAACAGGCCCAACCATGCTCAACACAAAGCATGATCTGTTAACACAGTCAGACTTGCATGGTGACAACCAATTTGATACTTAGTTGATAGAAAATATCCACCACCAACATTCTTTTTCTTTTCTTTGATACTTTTTTTTTAAAAAAAAATTGCTTATCTTGAGACTGAGAGATAAACTAGTTAAACCTCTCGCCATGCCTTACTACAAGAATGGTATGTTTCAATTCCATGTATACCTTAATCAAATGGACCAACATCAGCGACAGCAAGGACCGTACGTACGTGGTCCACTGCTTCCAGAACTATATATCGTACCGAACCAGGACTGCCAGTCGACGACACGTCAATTGTTCCATAAAAGAAATTAACACTCCGTTTCATGATTTCATATATCTAAACAAAATTTATCACTGCTGAGACTTTAGGGCCTGCTAAATATGATCAAGGCACGTCGATCTATCGTCGTCATGTGATGGATTATAAATTGCTTTCGAGGGGGCGATGTGATATATGGATGCAATTGAGGTAGTACCTGCGAGGGTATTATTTTAGGCAGCTGGTACATTGCACCTCCTGACAAGTTGGCGTGGTAGTGGATCATGCTGTGTGGCTGGTGAGTGTTATTACCCCAGCAACTTGCCCTTAGCCACAGCCGAATAAAGCTGAATCCCGGCCAGTATTAGCAAGTGGGAGAAAACCATGGGCCCTGTCTCTGTCTAGTCCCTTCCCTGGTTTACTCTTTCACATATATATATATATATATATTTATATATGACCAATTTAATTTAATAGTCCTTTATTTCAATTAAGTTTCCAAGTAGGCAAGCAGGCAGGCAGGCACCAGGCAGGCGAAATGGCAGAGGCATAATTAATGCGGGTGCCATCGGATGCAAGTCATCCACCCATTGGTCAGCTTTCCCGAGCACAGGTCATTAATTAATGGACTAATTGACTCAAATTTATATATATATATATATGGTCCAGGTCCTTGCTGCTTTGGTCTCCTAACTAAAATATCGTATAGAAAATGAAGGAGAATGAGGCATGCGTTGGCCCACGTCAGTGCATGCATCGAAGATATATGGAAAATTAAAGAATCATTAATTAGTAACTAATGGAGTTTATTATGGAAATTGGAAAGCAGTGCTCCCAATAATGTAAATCTACGTACCGACAATGGAGGAGCTGTTGAGCACGCAGGTACCTACGAACTCCTGAAAAGACTTGAAGCTAGTTGGTATTTTGTGATCCTGCATGTCTCGATAAGGATGCATATAAAAAGGAAGGCTGCAGTGCGAGATGAAGGCACTGTGGAAGCAGTTGGAAGTATCGATGATCCTGTTGGCGGCCGCTTCAATTCCCGCGCTAGCTGAATGGATCAGAAGGCAGCTACGGGTCGTGGTTTCTGGCCACTTGCCCAAACCGCGATCAGCTTTAATTCTAGCTATAGCCAAGAACAAGAAGTGGTATATTAATTGCGTTGCACCGTACGCGTCAATCATATCTAAACTCATGCGCCCATTCCAACATGGCATGCATAATATTGTTTATTTTTTTTTCTCATAATTAGCAACTTAAATACCATATTTATGAATAAGAGCTCTTGGGTTTTCTTGAAATTTTCTTAAATATGTGGATCTCATCCTATATAAACAAAAACAGTTTTTTTAATGAAAATTTAAAATAGAAAAGCTCACTAAATTTATAGAGATAAATTCATCAAAAAAAAGTATAGGTAATTTAAGTATAAAATATTTAAGTCGTTCTCCAAGATGTAATATAGATTGAATATATATATAACAACGGATCGCGTAAAAAGAAATGTAATAATAATGATCATTTTCCCATGAAATAATATTATTTATGAGATTATAATTTGTGTTGTATTTGGACAAGTCTAATAATTGCAAGATTTGTCCTTTTTTACTTTCAAGATAAGTCGGCAATTTTAATGCAAAATATATCATTATGCATGTTTTAGATTATAATAAATCACCCCATAATTCAATAGTCTCAAAAAATGTGTAGCATATTACTGGCAATTCATTAGCTAGCAGACATACATAAGGAAGGAAGTGATGCATGAAACATTTAAAAAAACATAATTAAGGATCCACTTGAAGAAAATAACAAGAAAAGAAAATTAAAAAAATCATAGAACAGGAGAAAACATTGATTGCTAATCCGGATACATAATAAGATCGCATTCGGTTGCAATATTAGGGACAAATTACAAGTAGATTAATTAGCATCTCAATGTAGTGTCATTTAACTCCTTAATTGTAATTAATGTCTTACAAAATCCTACATTGAATTTATGTGTTTATTTATTAAGGAAAGCCTTAGCTTATCAATGAAAGCCTTGCAAAAAATGTTTATTCATTGGGTCAAAAAAATAATGTAGAAAACACTTGATCGATCCTTGAACTTCTTCTGAACAAAACTACAAAGTCCACAACGGAAGATAATATATAATTAGAACTCCATCTTCATAGATGAACTTAACTTACAAGATCTCTTCATAGATGTAACTTACGTACGTACAACAACAAATGCCTTAGGTTTATATATCCGTACAGTTATGACGCCAAGTAGTATATATTATATCTATGTACATAACATTAATTATTTTTCATCGATTAATTCGTTAGTGCATAAGCAATATTCAAATCTATCATGGATCATAAGCAATTAATATCGACCTCAATTGACCTAACATCTTTTGTTTAGACAGGCTTCCTTCTGCATGCCTCAAATTAGAACAATAAGTTGCTGGACCCTTTAATTTCCTCCTGCATCGACAACAACAGTCATTCCCATGTTGAAACCTGACTTGATCATGTTGTGTCACTGTAACACTGCTTTAATTGAATTCTTTCTTGCAATCTGATCCTTGCATGAGCATGTCAGGTGCCAAACATTTGCTCATCATTCTTTTCTTTAACCACAATATATACGACAATAAAGATTCAGCAAGATCATATATGGCGTACATCTATCATATAACAACACATTATCTATATATAAATTAAACTGACACGAAAAGAATTAATAACAAACATGAAAATAGACCACTAAAGTTTCTGAACACATAAGTATAATTTTGACACTGATACCTTCTTCTAATAAACCTCGAAACCTTTCTATGACTACCCTGCTTTTCTCAAGAGTTCTACATTATATTCTACAACCAATTCACAATAGCAACAATTGAAACTTCACCTAGCAGAAAACTAATGCGATACAAGAATTATTGAGGAGAATTAAGTTAATGATCAAATTAAGCACACTAGAGTTTTGGTGTGGAAATATCCGATAGGAAAAATTAAACCACGAGTTTGTGAGAAGGATCGCAAATAATAGACGCAACAACTATGCTTCTAATTAATGCAGTGTTTTTTTGCTCGAATATTCTGGAGTCCGACACTGTAGTAGTATGTCAGTGTCGATTATACATGATCAATGCTATCTATGTATGTATCCATATCCAGTGTCAACAATAAAGCATATATATCAATCTCGAAATTAAAGCTACTTTTTTAGTGGAGCTTGCATATATACCTGCTAGCTCTACCTTAGGGTTTGACTACAAAATAGGTGTGACGACTTAAATCATATTCATCTCGAACGGAACACAACAAGGTGATTCTTGTAATCAATTGAAAAGAAAGCCTATATAGATATATACACACATTATAGCTAAGCCAAGATCATTGAGCAACAAGTTAATTAATCATCAACTTATTCGGATTCAAATTTTATAAATTGAAATGCTTCGTTGCGGAGCCAATCAAACAATTTGCTTGCTTATAATACAGAGAGAATTAAATTAGCAAAGAAAAGAGAGATTGAGAGGGGAGGAAGGAGGGGTATCAATATCATTCAGCTACCAGGAGTACGTACACGCTTAATTAGCTTCTTGATGAGCAAGAATGGCGGCGCCTATAGAACCGATCCATCTCCTCCTTGGCTCCTCTCTCCACCTGCCTGTCCCTCCAATATGTTTACTCCAAACAGCCTCACCGGCGACTGTGCGTCGCCGCGGTCGATGTACAACTGCTTCTCTGGCCCGGTGGATTGCCAGAACCTGATCACGTCGCCTGGCTTAAGGTTCTTCTCCTTCACGAACCGGATCCACCCTTTGGTCAACACATAGCTCTGGCTGCTGTTCCAGTAGGAGTACCGGAAGCGCCACACCCTCCCGCCGGCGTCCTCAAAGTTGAGCAGCACCCCCTTGCACGCCTCTTCTGTCCCGCTCCGCAACGGGAAGTGCTTCTCCGCGTGTTGCTTCGGGATCACCAGCCGGTTCAGCTTCCCCACGTCGCTCGGCGTCACCTCCTTCTCGAACAGCATCTCGCGCGCCGTCTCGTGGTAGCTCAGCGCCCGTCTGCAGCCCCCAAAGGCGGCGGCGGAGGCGCCCGCCCGCTTGCTCTGCCGCAGCTCGTCCTGGTACGTGTGATTGCGCAGCATGTCCACGATCTCCGCCTTGGAGTGAGCGGCCAGAAAGTCCAGCACCAGCGCGCCTTCCTCGCCCCCCGCCGAGGCCGGCGCGAAGTTGGTGACGGCGTCGCCGCCCCGGAAGCGCTGCGCCGCCACGTCGTAGGCTCGCGCGGCCTCCACCTCGTCGGCGAAGGTGCCGAGCCAGACGCGCTGGTGCCGCTCGTAGATCTGAGCGCCCCAGCGCCCGTTCGGCTGCGGCACGACGCCCTTGTACCGGGACGAAGGCAGCTTCGAATTCCTCCCCGCCGCAGACTCCTCCCCCAGAGTCGAATCCAAGACCACGCTGGCAGCGCCGCTTCCCATCCCCCGCAGTAGATTTGGATCCGTAAGGCAAAAAGGATATATGGAATTAACGACGACGCCCTCACTTGCCTGTTCTGTTCTCTGCTAGCTTTCTAACGGTGCAGCTCCTTGTTTTGTCCATGACCGATCTGAAAGGCAGGCAGCTTGTAGAGCAAAAATGGGAAAAGCACTGTTTGTCTGTTAGCATGCATGATTTAAAATCGAGACGGAGAAGACTTGGAATCAAGCAGTCATCCAGTGGATATATAGAGAAATATTTCGCTCTATTTAATTTGAGTTAGTAACAACGTCCTTCATCCACAATACAACTAGAATAAATGAAAGCCCTTTCGTTTTAGATTTGGTACAATGCATACATACAATATAATAATAATGGATCTTAAAATTTTTTGATTAGATCAGAAATCCTATCCTATCCTAATTAACTCTGTGCATAGTACATGTAAACTTAATGTCACCGTCATGGTGGGAGCCAAGAGGTGGTCTATCTTCAAGGATGTCAAAATTATCAATCTGTTGGCGAAGGGGAAAATTCAAGGAAAGCTGCAGGAAGCTCGATAACTAGCTCGTGTGACTACTTATTTTTTTAATTAGGAATTCTAATGAAAGTGTGCGCTTGGGTGCAAGCAGCAGAGAGAGAGAGAGAGAGAGAGAGAGAGAGAGATCTGAATAGATCATGTGGAATCCAGACAAACTAGAATGGGACCCAGTGGTCCAAGTTGGATTGAATGGATGATATCAAAACTTAGCGGACCATGGCGCAGGGCAATTAAGTACATTACCATAGAATTAGTGTATAAAATAATTTGACGATTTATTTTACTAAATCTGAAATCTCTACGTGTATCTGAGAATTTATATAATGGCCATATTTTTTTTGTATTATTTTGTTATCTCGTATCTAAATTCTGATTAAGTGAAAATTGGGACAATCAATTTCTAGGTGCCCCTATAAGTGTAAAATTTGAAAAAACTTCTTTGTATTATTTTGTATTAGCGTATTTAGGATTTAGGGAGATATGTTTTAATCAACTTCAATTTGAAAAACTTCTTTATGTAGATACTACTGTAACTGATATAATCAATAAAATTTTATAAGCAATATGAATATTAATTTGGATAAAAGTCATCCATATTTGTCAGATAATTTAAAATATCTAATTCTCTTTTTCTTCCACCGGTAAAGACTACTTCAAGATTGATAACTCCAAGTACAGATCATCTCCATATCATGTCTGATTTGTCATTGTATCTCAAAGTTTCTTTGACATTTTTATAAGATTTCATTAGACTATCATCATCGACAAATTTCAATCTCTCTAAATTGAACAAAAATCCAAATGTTTCTTCGTACTTCTGAAATTGTTCAAATCGAGTTTTTAGTGAAAAAATAGCTTGATTTATTAAAAAGAGAAAATAATTAACTCTAAAATATTCTTTTGATTGCATCAAATCTTTACTATTACTTTCATCAAATTATTTTTTTCCTTCGGATAATACATTTTTTCTTTGAATGTAGCTTCAATCTCCATTTCTTCCGCCATTTGCTTTGCTTCCATCATGATATTATCAAATCCAAAGTCTCTACATCATTATTCTTGACATAAATTTTTTCACAATTTCCTCAATATGTTAGATTATTTTTTGCAAGTCTATAGGCAACATTAATAATTAACCTCTTTAACAATAATCTTCAATGCTATTTTTTATTATTTTCTATAATACTTTCATTAATTATCTTATTTTTTTCAGTTTTTTTTTCAATTCATTCCATTTGTCATACAACCAATATGTTCCTTACTTCCTCGTACTTTTTCAATTCATTCCATTTATACAACTAATATGTTCTTTACTTCCTCATACTTTGTAAGATATTGAGTCAAATTATGCTAATCCATATGCCTTCAGTCTAATTGACTAATTGTGTATTCATATTGTTATGATTTACGAATAATTTATAATAAAAGTAAAATATTCTATCTAAGAAAGATGAATAAGTACTAGTCATTTTCTATCCTTTTTTCTCCATTTTATAGTATCCATTCATAATGCAATGTATCAAAATGTCTATCAGCTTTATCTTTAGAAAACAAGATGCCATCAATTCAAGTTGGACCCTTTTCCACTAAAAAAATCTCTTAAATTTTGGATCAATTTTTTCTCATTTTCCAGGATCATCAATATTCAAATGTGAAGGACTCTCTTGGTTTATAATTTCGGCTGAACATCAAAAATATTATCATTATCATTTTCATCCAATTCATTCATAATTTCTTGTTCAACGCCGATTATATTTTCAATCTTCTTTTCCCTAACTATTTTGTTATTGATTAATATCTCCTATACCTGATTTTGAATAAATATCTCTTCTCTTTATTTTTTTTCTTTTTTGAGATCTAAATAAATATTTCGGAGCCATGATTATATATTATACCTAAAAAATATTTAAAAACAATGGATAAGAACTTATAAGAAATAAGAATGCATTTATAAAAAAATAAATAACTAATAAGAGGGGAAAAGAGAAAAAGTTTAAGGGATAATATATCAAAGATTTTATTTATTAATCTTTACCTTCAATCAATAGTTGTACACGGACAATAACTTTTTTGAACAAGAACAGTGACGGGTTCCTTGGTTTGGTTTGGCCAACAAAAGAACGTTAGCTTCGACAGTGAACGATGGTGGATAGCAACGCTTGTTGCGTTGAACAACAAGTAATAGTTTGAGTAAATGGAGGGAGAAGGGACTGCTACACATCCCGATTATTGTTGTGAAGAGAGGAAGTGCTAGCTATTATGAAGAGAGGAAACAAAAACTTACTGCTTTTCATGCTTGCTATTGATGACTAGGAGATGAAGAAAGTGGTTGATGTTGGTTGGTTGGAAAAAGAAGAAGAAAACAGCAACGTTGCTGTTGTCGTCAAGAAGAACAAAGCAGAGGAAAGAAGGAAGAAATTAAAATAAAAGGAGAAGCAAAAAGGAGAAGAAGGGAGGTAGTGGGTTGCTGGGTACATGTAGAGAAAAGATGAGAGAAAAAGAGGAAAGATAAAGTTTTTTTAAAAAATATTTTAATTCTTTTAAATTGACTGAACCGATAAATATTACACATATTTATCTCCATGACTACTTGATGGATTTAGATCAAACCTAATCTAATTTAAATTCTATATTTTCATTTCATATCCAACAATTTAATTCATTTTTTAATTTAAAATCTAATATTTAACAAAGTTTATGGAAAATTGAAAATTCTAAACCTATCATACTAATATAAATGATGAACTAATTTTTGAGCCACTCTAGAAAGTGAGCCTAAGACGAGCACCTCCTCGGCCTCGCCTTAGGTCCGTTGCCTTATTTTTTTTGTATTGATTTGAAAATACTTAACCAGTCAAATTGATTTTATTTTCAAAATATTAACATCAAACTTTCTAAACTTCAATCTAGAATATAATTATAGATCCCTATGAGTGTGATACCGTAGTAACACACTTTAGGGGAAAAAAAATCAAAATTTAAATCTCAATATGAATATCTATTTTAAAAGTCATAAATTGTGTTTTATATTTATTTGATAAATAAATTAGAAAGAATGATCGTCTATCTCTTCTATAAAATGTGGAATCTGTCACCCTAGTAGTCTCATACGATTGACTCTATGATTATCTATAAAGAAGTAAATCGAAAAGTTACAGTTAACTACGACGGGATGAAATCATCTATCTCAAAGATTAATAAAGTGAAAAGAGTTTTATCATTTTCATGGATAATTTTTAAATAATTAAAAAGTACAAAGTGCTTACTGGGTGCCTCTAAATTTTATTTCTTTTAATAGGACGTCCGATATGTGTTTTTATCACTTAAAAAGGACGCCTCACCCGTAACTTCTATATCATTTATTTTTATTATTTTCTAAAAATAAAAAATCATAAAATTACTAACTAATTATTTAGTAATTTTAGGTAAAAAATAGGTGACAATTTTTACACTTGAAATTTAATTTTCTTTTGAGTTTTATTAATTTTCATATTATCCGGTCTAGAGCGATAAATGAATAGAATATTTATAAATAAATTTAATATTCAACTTATAAAAATTTATTTATATTCATTCAATACATATATATAATTAATTAATTAAATAAATTTAAATATATATATATATATATATATATTCAACTCGTTAATATTCATAGATAATATTCATAAATATTATTTATAAATAATGTTCCTGAATAATATTCATAAATAATATTTATCAATAAAATTTTCATCAACATATTAAATAAAATAAAAGACAGAAATTTTAAAATAAATAAATAAATTTATATTATTAAATTTAATAATTAATTAAATAAATTTAAAATATAAAAATTTTAAATAATTAAATAAATTAAAATTAAAATTTTGATACCATTTAAACCAATCAAATTTAAATTAAATTTAAATAAATTCAAATTCAAAAATAAATAAATCAAACTTAAATAATCATTAAACTTGAATAATAATTTTAAACAATCTGTACACCGTAAAACTTTGACTCGGCTTGTTTACGGTCCTAATTCTTTCCCGATCAAAAAATTCACAAACTTCGACTCCTCTTCTCCGCGGCGTCGCGTACGCTAGCCAAATCTTGGTTGATTTCAAGCCCTCCCTCTGTTTCATCCTCTGTGGTGAAAGCGAAGCTGTCGCCTTTCGCTCCGTGAGTTGGTTAAATCTTGTCTTGTAGAGCAGAATCTTCATTCTAGTGCAGCGAATTGAAATCTTGTGCCGATCGCTACGTCGAAGATTCGGCCACCATGCCTGGTGAATTCCACCAGCCGACACCTCGGGAACTCCTCTGCAATGCTTTCGCTGGGGCCTCCGCTGGTTTGTTTATTATTATCTTCTTGTTTATCCCCTTTTTCTTTGTTCCTAATTTTAGGTTTTAAAAAAAATATTTCTTGGAGTTATTTCACATTATGACGCTATATTTTCTTTATTAGAATATGCAAGTGTGGTTCTTGATTACAAACACTGTTATGTTTCCTTCTTTTTGTTTGTGAGTTTAGGGTTTGATGTCTGACTATCTTGTGAGGGTTTGCAATTAGGTTTCTTGTAATTGTTTTGATTGCTTTTGTTGCTTGTTTCGTTTAAGAGGGAGATTGATGACAGGGATGATGGCGGCCACGTTTGTCTGCCCGCTGGACGTTATCAAGACGAGGCTCCAGGTGCATGGATTGCCTACGCTCGCAGAGTCTTCTCGCCGGGGTATACACTGATGTTTTCTGTATGAATTCTTTGTTATTGTTCCTTCTTTTTAAATACTGATAGAGTTTCTTGTCAAAAATAATATTGAGTAGTTAGCAGTTGAATAAATTTGATTTGTAGCAATATAAATGAGTTCATATCATAAACAGATTGTTGGGATTGAGGCCGTTTTGTGATCACCAACTAGGATACTGTGCATCTTACATTCCTCTTTTAGGGATACCGTTCCAATTGTCACCTAAAATCTCTCTGTATTGGATAATAGATTATGGTATTCCTAGAATATGGAATGCATTTAGGATAAACGTCCTTAAACGAAGATAAGATGGAAACCAACAAAACACCTGCAAAAGGAACAAGAACACAATTTAGGAGGTTCGTTTTTCACCCTATACATGGACAAAAAAAACCTTTTGTAATAGAAGAAAATGCTACATGAAGATCAAATAAAAATATGCACAAAACCCTGTATAGATGCACTTATCCTCTCAAGGCTCTCCTCTTAGAACTGATGTACAAACAAGTCTAGATTTGCTTCAAAAGCCTGTGAATAAGCATCCTCTATGTGCCTTTCAGCTGCTGCTCCCTAGATACTTCTTCCTAGCTTAGGTACAGAACAAAGTATGTGAAACACGTGTCCAATCTATTTTATTTGGATTGTTCAAGCCAAATTCATTTTAATGATAGGCACATCAAAGTTCTGTATGAGATTTGCTATATTTGGAATTGTGAACAACCATTGATTATTGTAATGAATATGGAAGGCATTTATATCATGGATTTGATGCAGACTTTCTTATGAAACATCTATGAATTATTAATCAGGACATTTGTAAATTATATGATAGAAGGGACGAGATCCATGTAGCTGTCCTCGAATAGTTGGGACAAACACAGCATGATGATAGGTTTCAAGGCACTAACTTGTTAAGTGTTAGAAACATAGAGATATTAGTACATACTAAGAATTTATATTAAGAGATCAAGTATAGTTTGTCCTAATAAATTGTGTTTGCCTCTTTTAAGGACAACAGTTAACAATATTATGTTACTGACATAATCTACATAGATTAAAAGTAAACACCTTCCATGATTTCCTGCAGTTTATGAATTTTCATGTTACCTTCCATTCTCTGAATTAGTCTTTATTGCCACTCCATTTAATAGTTTCTCTACCAATTTGTATTCTCTTAATCTGGTTGATCAATAAAAAACCAGTTACTCCTATTGAATTATATTATCATTTGCCTTTTATCCAGCAAATGCATTACTCGGAAATGTCAAGCAATTGATTTCTTTCGCTCAAATTAGGAGGCATTATCATTTCAAGCCTAGAAGAGATAATTAAAAAAGAAGGAGTTAGAGGAATGTATCATGGACTTTCTCCTACAATCCTGGCACTGCTACCAAATTGGGCAGTAAGTACATAAGCTTCTTTATCTTCCTTGTTCCCTATACAGTGGGCTTGTACAAACAAAATTGATAGTAATGGCGTTTATATGGATGAACGTAGATCCAGATAAATATAGTTGCCAATGGTTGTGATATTGAATCATAATTTACTTTCTATTTCACTTTGGTCAATGATCATTATTTTAAAGATGATACACCAAAGATGATCAGTCAATTCTACATTTAAATAATGCGTTTGTTTGAACATCACTAAAAAACAGCATACCTCCCAATTCAGTGCACAGTTTGTTTTGTCTTTAGAATGTGGTATAAAAGCAGCTACTAATCTTTTTGTATATTGATGGTTCCTCCTTTTCTTGCATGTGATCATGTGGTTTGGTAGGCATTACTAGTTGTATGAATGAATAATGCATAACTCTCTTCATGGAGAGGATTTTGAAATTTTTAATATGGTGAAATTATTTGGTTTAGATTTATTTGTTTTACTAATGAAGTGAGCCGTTACAGTGTTTCCATTAACTTTGGCTTTGGATTTGATTTAAATATTGCAAAAGTCACCAACTTACAGTATGAAGTTTCTAGTGCATCATGTTATAAAAGTTTCTATACAAGTGAAATATGTGAAAAATAAGGAAAGCATGTGTCTTCTTTTTGTTATTCTTTGATGTTTTCTTTTTTGGTTTTCATTAACTTTTTTTTTAAGACCTGACATCCTTACTATCAATTTAACATCATCTTCAGGTATATTTTACGGTTTATAATAAGCTCAAAGGCCTACTTCATTCACATGGTTTGTGTAAAACTTCCTTCTCCAATTTCTTGCTTATAGTTAGATCCTTGTTATTATGGGATTGTTCCTAGAAAAGTAGATATTAGATTGGCAAAAAAGGAAAAAAAAAGATTCAGTGCCATTTAACTAAATGTCTGAAATTTCAGATGCAGCTGATGTTGACAAACCACTTTCAGTTGGAGCTAACATTATTGCTGCCTCTGGTGCAGGAGTTGCAACGACAGTTGTAACAAATCCACTGTGGGTTGTTAAAACTAGACTTCAAGTATGTTATTCTCTTGTTTCTTTTACACTTCTAGAGAAAATCCAAATATTCACTTTGTTGTCAGCATTATCTATGGTTTACCAAATTTGGTTAAACTTGAGGAAGTAATTTCTACTAACATTGCTTTTATATTTGATACTTTTTGGCCATTAGACCCAGAGGATGAGGCCTGGGATAATTCCTTATAGAGGAATAATCTCTGCACTTAGAAGGATTTCCCGAGAAGAAGGTATACGTGGGCTATACAGGTGAGAAACCTCATCTTATGTAATTAGTTCGTGTTTTCCTTTTGGATCTCCATTGACATGATCTTGGCATTTTTTTCCCTTTTCTGTTTGTTTGCAGTGGTCTCCTTCCAGCTTTAGCTGGTATTAGCCATGTAGCCATACAGTTTCCAGTATATGAAAATATCAAATCTTACTTAGGAAATAGAGGTATAATCTACCTTCATCTATCTGTTTGTTATTATTATTTTTTAATTATATTGTTCTAAACTTGATTGTCCCCAGGCAATACATCTGTGGATAAGCTCAGTGCTGGCAATGTGGCCATTGCTTCTTCGCTATCTAAGGTTCTTGCATCCACAATGACTTATCCTCACGAGGTACATTCAGCATATTCCTGGAATGTGTAATGTGAAAGCATCTGCTTTAAAGTTGAAAAACTACCTGCTTACTAGAGGATGTCTTGTTTCCTTCTCTTTGATCAATAATGGCCTTAATATTTACAGTAGCTAGGTACTAAGATTTTTTATTGTTCCCTTCGGGTTTGACTGTTTAGTCGCACTATATTCTAGTTTGCAAATCAACACACACCAGTCTACCTCTCCTCTGCCGTAACAGAGTCTTCTAATACAGCATGTGGTATGGTCAAACGTGCTGAAACTTTGATTTCATCTGGTTGAAGCTTTAGCAAATATGGAAAATGATGAGTAAATTCAGTGTTTATCTTCTTGTGTTATTAAAAGTGTGCATGTTCTTTCCACAGGTTGTGCGGTCGAAGCTCCAAGAACAAGGACATGCTCGGAACTCTCCAGTACAGTATGCAGGTGCTGTTGATTGTGTTAGGAAAATCTTCCAGAAGGATGGCATGTCTGGGTTTTATCGTGGCTATGGGACAAATTTGCTAAGAACCACTCCAGCTGCTGTAATCACATTCACCAGTTATGAGATGATTCAAAGATTTGCGAACCAATTCAAGTTCCTTTCATCTGACGAGAGACAACGAGATTTACTTGAAATTTCTAATAGTCACGAGATCATAGACCGGTGGGAGTAAGCTATTTGAGAATAAAGGAAGACAAAAAATATCACTCAGCAGAAATCCAGTTGACAAAGAGCATCGGAACAGTTACCTGATAATTCTTTTGCTTTGAACTTGGATAACTGGTTCTAATATTCCGGGGTGAAGATTGCCAATACAATGCATCGAAGAGCAATAGTTAATAAAGATAGCCTGAATTAGCAATCTGTTAAGTTTGTCCCTATTCCAAAGAGTAGCACTATTCTAAAGAATAAAAATTTAAAGGTTTGAAAAAACTAAATCTGTATATTTTACTGGCACCAGGAATGTTTGCAATCCAGTTGCTTATAAGAATATTCTTTGAACGAGTGGATGGCTAATGTAGGTATGATAATTTTGCTAACGTTTTCAATCACGTTTACCTTGATGCCTATATGATAGATGACTCTCGTTCTCATTGGTTGCCTTGTTTTCTGTTTAGGAATCAATAGGAACCTCTGCAAACTCAAGTGTCTAATTAGAATGTCTAAGAAATGTGGCATTCAAAGTTAACAGAATTATGATTGAAAACAATGAATGAGCGAGAGATAAGTGCCCGAGTTCTTCTCATGTATATATCAATCTACTCCATTTGCGGAAGCAATCTTAATTTACAAAACATTGTAAATAAAAAGCGCATAAACATATGAAAAACAAAAGAATACATATACATACCCCCATGACAGCTTGCCAAGTGTTTTTGTAATTCACATTCAAGCAATCGGGAAGATTAATTGGGTCTAATAAAACATATTGCCCATCATAGATGATGTACGTGTTTGCTTTGTTTCTACCAAGTAAGAAAGGGAAGGGTCAAGGATTTCATAGTCTTCAAGTTGGCAATCTCCATTCTCTTGATGAACTGGATGCCAACGTAATGATTCTTCTCCGCTCTGTTGCATCTGCACCACATCTGTCAATAATCGAACCTAAAGCGTAAGTACCACCTCAATTGATATCCATTTTCTTGTCCTTCAATTGAATAAACGAGATGAGATTCACTCACTTGGAGGAAGAATGTTGTGGTCAACTAGTGCATTAGTCTCTTCCACTTTGTCCCAGTTTTGATAAGCCTCCCTAACCAGACGTTGTACATAGCTCTGCAAAATATTTCATCCTTGAGCACTCTTAAATTACATTCATCATTGATAAACTTAGGAGGCTAATAGTTACTCTTTGAGGGTTGCTTAGATCCTGCAATGAGAGTGTGATGCCGTCGTAGGCAACCTCCACAAGTTCGCATACAGGGTTCAAGAGAAGATTGCACTGCGTTCCTCGATACAGATAAAGAGTTTCTCCCATGTTGCAGGTCTTGGCATGAGCAAGTGTTGCCTCCCACACTCGGTCTGACATCCCCATCCCCAGTATCTGATCCGTTAAAGCAAAACCAAAAGTAATATCACAGAGCATTTGGCACGTAGAAATTAAACGATGAGCTAACTCAATTGACCATACAGTGCGAAGGGAGTGAGGGTCGACGACTGAGAGCTTCAAGAAGTCTTGGACAGTGTAGATTTTTGCATCCGAGAGTTTTTTGTGGAAAGCTCCATCTTTTGCGATCTTCTCCAGTCTCCACACCTCATCGCCAAGAGCTGGTGGGTAGTGTTTCCTGTACACTGTTTCATAAATAGCTAATGCATTTTAGATTCGGTTTAGGAAAAAAAAAGAGGAGGAACAAGGAACATGCCGCTCACATTCTCCTCTATGATCCTTAACCATGAAAGGCACGGTCATGGCTTCCTTAATCCTCGGCCCTTCATGACCTCCAGCCACAACCCTGGCGCCAATCCTGAAGTGCCTGCTCCGAATCCAGCTCGAGTTGTCGGTGAAGGCGAGATCCGGGATCACAATTGAACCATCTTTCAGCGTGATATTGACGTCTCCAGCCAGCAACGGCCTCTTCCCTGTTCTCTCCCTCACGATATTGTTCTGGAACTCGGAACTGCTCCACTTCGGTTGATCCCTCGCCGGGAAGTCTCCGTCCAACACCACCACTTCCACTTTGACAGTCGACAGCAGCGGCGAAACCGGAGGTTCCCCGGTGCAAGCATCGACGATGGCCAGCTGAAGTGGCTTGCTGTCTGTGCCCTCTATTTTACTGCCCGTGAATATGGGGAGAGACAGATGGTTCTTAAACACAAGCTTCAAGCTTGATGATTCTGAGGCCGGTTCGATGTGTATCGAATTGGATCTGAGAGCAGGGGTAACTGTTAAGGTCGATAAAGAATGAAGCTTAAGAACAAGAAGCTCGTGCACTTATTTCTTGTACCTCTGGAACGAGCTAATACTTTGGCTTACTCCTCTCTCTACTTCCTCTTGCACCTGTTTTCAATTAAGAAAACGTCATGGCAGAGCTGCTTAATTAGCAATAAATCTTCTTTTGCAAAATAGTCGACATCTCAACCTACCATTTTGCGCAGCATTGGCTCCATGGAAACTAAAATGTTTTGCAGGGAGTTCGCCATCACTGCCTCTCTAATCACCCTATCAGAAAGCAAGGAACAAGTTCATAGTCGATCCTTACACTGTCAAACTGCGAAGGACGGTTTCGAAGGGTTTAAGGAACAGGAGAACATAGCAAACGAGTGTTCAAGGCTACAAACGTCGAGAAGGACGGAAGCCGACGCATCTGCTTGCAGTCGGATAGTTCGGAATCTTGATCGGTGTCCTGGCGAAGCCTCTTCGTAGCCATATCTCCCGTGGTAACTGTAGATGGGATTCATGAAGAACAGAACAAGAGCAGAGCAGAAGTTTACATGATCGACTTCGTACCGTATGCGGATAGCAAAGATTTGGCGAAGACCTGGCTTTGTGGGGATGACGAACCTCTCGTGTTGCCTGGAGACGACGCTTCGTGGTAATCAACCAAAAAGAAATCAGAAGCTACGGCCGCAACAAGGACGTGAAGAATTAAATAGAGTTTGGGAAACTGCCCGGAAGAAACATGGAAGCTCAAGTAAAACTTTTGCACTGGTCTTAACAGAGATCAAACAAAAAAAATTGCTTGCAATTAGTTTAAATTATTAGAACACGGTCAGTCACTGAAATCTCTAAATCTATTTCGTTTGATGATCTTCAAATCTAGCTACCAAACCTTAATTGTCTGCATGCTAACATTGGCAATCAATTTCCATGCAATTCTTCGTATATAAATATAATTACCGGAGTTAAATTTCTTGGTAGTGAGATGCTTCAGCATCACTGATGACACGGTTGCTTCCCTGGGAAGGAGAGGAAGCGCGTGAGAAAATTCAAAATAATAAACTTGACTTTCATTAAAGTGTGAGAAGACTTGTTCGCTCGGAGCTTTGTCGGTCCTTTCCGACGGGGACCTTTCTCAAGTTCTTGATTCTTGATAAAAAAAAAAAAATCA
>JBBMKF010000078.1:1624541-1639444 GCA_037834155.1 Curcuma caesia | reverse complement strand
GGAGGTCGGAGGATGGAAGGAAGACTTTTCCTTATGCATTCTCCACCCTGGAAAAATCCGAGACTCTCTTTTTTTTTTACATTTTTAATTATTAAAGTTCCAGACCTAAATTTCTATTCCAGCGCTTACTACTACAGAAGGTAATCTATCGATATCATGCGAGTTCTCAGCCTCCCAACTATTTCCACAAGTAAACACGCAAAAATGTCTTGAGGCTACTATGCAACGGTACGTCGCTTCCCCAATTAATTAGAGATAGCTTCCTCAATTCTCAACAATTTGTTAAATTTATTATTCGTACTTTTTAATTTATTCTTATGATTGATAAATTATTTTAGCCATCAAAAATAAATAAGCAAAAAAAATTTTAACAGTTTATTTTACTTTATTGACAACCTAATAAAATAGTTTAGAATGATAATCATGACTCAGTCATAACTTTACTTAGTTTCATATGCATCTAAGATTTGAGTTCCAACGTAATTGCAATATTTTTGGGGCATAGTTAAGTTGTTAAACTGAGTAAGGATTGAATCTCGGTACAATCGAGATAATATCTTCTTCCGTCATGATTAACTGTAGCATTTCTTGATTTATGTGTGATTGATAACAAATTATAATGAATTAGATCTATCACTCAAGATTAGTCGGTGTTAGAAATGATACATCACAAATTAAATTGACCAAAACCTAACAAAAATAAAATTTAATCATTCTGCGAGACTGGAATATAAAATCTGACAGCAACTAATTAGTTTGGCGCAAACTAAAAAAAATGCCCCCCTAATTAATTTGTAAATGAGTAATCACTTAAAATTTTAAATTCTTTGACCTACTTAAAAATAAAGTAAATAGAGAAATGTTTTTTTCAAGATTTGAGTGAATGTAATGTGTAATAATGATAAACATCAAGTTCTCTGGCAGGATTGGACTACTATGGTGTAAATATTATTATAATAGATAATGATTGAATCTTAATGAAATTAAAAAAAAATTATCCTCATCAATAATGATTAATTATAATTTTTAGACTTATTTTTTTACAGATAATTATAAAATCGAGCATATGAAATTTAGAGTGACAGATTTCATCTTGTATTGCAATAATGGTAAACATCAAAAGATAGTTGTTTACTACAAGGGAATCAGTCCAATTTTGACCGGAAAGAATCCCAAGGAAATGCACGTGGTCGACTCATTCCTCCTATTTTTCTTTTTCCCTCTTAACAATTCTTTCCAATAAATACAATATTTTCTCTAATTTTTTAACAAATCTTTTTGTTGAAAAAATATAAATAGAAAAGAAGGGTAAAATAAATAAAAATTTAATCAGTTTTATAATTTTATGATTGATTTTTATTAAATCATAATAATAAATGATATGAATTTATATG
This sequence comes from Curcuma caesia, assembly GCA_037834155.1. NCBI lineage: Eukaryota > Viridiplantae > Streptophyta > Magnoliopsida > Zingiberales > Zingiberaceae > Curcuma > Curcuma caesia. The sequence continues at coordinate 1,638,050 of JBBMKF010000078.1, read as the reverse complement.
GATACAGACTCTCTCACATATGAATCCATAGGAAATGTAAATTTAGAGTTCCAATTGCACTAAATTTAAATGACCTCGTAATCTCGAAGCACATTTGTCTCTTGAATTCACTTATTAACTCAACTCAGACTATATAAATAGCTTCGATTATCAATTCAGATCATCTTTTTCAGATAAGATTAAATTTATGTATTTAGTTATTTTAATATCTTTGAAATATTTTTATCCTAAAAATAGTTCTCGTATATGGGATGAATGTTATAGAGGTCAGCTACGTTGAGGATTATATTGATAATTTTTTTAGATCTCAGACAAATTTAAAAGAATGGGTCCCTTAAATAATATCACCTACCACACTTTTGAATTAATTATTGTTCTCTTTATTTTCTTTTCTGAGTGCTAGATAAATGTTTAAGAATTATGTATTGCACTTTGAATTCTAATTATATCTTTTAAAATATTAAAAATATATTAAAATATTTAAAAAAATTTATAAACAATTAACTCAAATACTTTAAATCTATCTCAGAGAAATATCAGGTATAAACTGATACGTATACTTGCATAACAAAAAGCAATTGAAGAAATTGAAATATATTATAATAATAAAATATAATTAAATATGAAATCTTCCTAAGGATGAAAAATAAATATACACGATCAAATTAATTAATTAAGAAATAAAAAATACCAAAAATAAAATATATATGACCAAATACAACATATTAAAAAGTCTCTAAATCCTATAACACTCATCAAGATTAAATATGTTATACAAGAAAAAATATATATTTATCAAAATTAAAAGAAAATAGATCTCTAGTTAGATGAAGTAGAATAATTAATAAAAAATATATATACCTCTCTATTCTCAATTGATCAATTAAAAGAGATATAAATTGTCAAAGGAAGCAAATTATATCACTGATTCATCATCTATCAACACCTACCATTATAAAAAAAATTTAATTTATTTTTTACAGCTTGTAGTTTAAAAGGAGCTCTTTTTTTGTTTTTTGATTCTCTATATGTTTGGATAATTAAATTATCTAAATCTACAACTAACTTATAATTTTTTTTAGACTTCCTAGATGGTGGAACTTAAGACGAAGGTTTCTTAAGCCTCACCTTAAGTTCGATCATAGTTATGCTCTAAATTTATCTAGTAAATAAATCAAAGGTCATCTATCATCATGATTAGTCAAGCGAACTCTAAACACTTAGATTATTAAAAAGATCTATAATCATAATAGTTATATATTATATTAGCCATGATTATAATTATTAGAGCAATTTTAAATAAGTTAAAAAAAATATTTTATTATAATAATATTTTATTTATAATAATTTTAATTAAGTTAAAGTAGTTTTATTGACTTGGATAGTTTAAAACATTTAGTTAAGGAAAGAGAACTTAATGGCTGGTTCAGCTATTGCACCCTAAGGTTTGAATCAAACTATATTTAAAATAACTTAATTTAGATGATAAAACTGTAAGAAAGTGAAAGTTTTGAGAGGATTTCGAAATAAATATTTTTGAAAAATGATGTGAATTGCTGAATGAATTGAAATTTTCTCTTGAAAATTATCTGCCACATAACCCGGCCCCTTCGAACGTGCATCTGCTTTTTACCTGCTCACGTGGACCGTGTCATGAGCCGGGACCCACCCTTTCCGTCTACCAACTAAAGTCCACAAACGCGGTAATTTAAAAATGTAAAAAATAATTACGTCATTAACAAAAAAATATTAAAATTATTTCCAGTTATAATCCAGTTTAGTTTACTAAAATTTGATAATGACATTTAATATTTCCAGAGCGATAAGTGAACGTGCCTCATTCACTGTCCACAAATAATAAATGGCTGATATAATGTTTTAGTTTTTATATCATAGAGTACAAAAATATCATTTTCAGGAAAGAGCATTCTTTGCTAAGTATTTTAAATCTTTATTAATTATTATTGGCCAAATATCCCTTAATTTTCTAATATTTATAAAGGGCACCGGAAGACTCATTAGTATTAATATGGACTATGTACAAGGTAGCCAATATAAAATTTCGAAAAAGAATGGAATTCTATTGAGTTTGTTATGCAACCTTACCTTATATTATAAGAAATTAGAGTAAAAATAAAAAAAATACATTCATTATTTGTAAAACCGTTAAATAGATGTCTCATTTTCAATTAAATCAAATATGCATCTCATTTAATGTAAACTGTTCAAAATATCTTTATATTATTTGATCATTCGATCGTGCAAAATAACAACTAATTACTTCTACAACTTTATAAACTTATTATTAATTTCTATAGTTGTGATTTTATATTATTTTGATTTTACTTTTTTAAGTGATAACTTGATTAAAATAATATTTCAATCAGTAAAACAAATGATAAAGACTCTATAATATTTACTACATTTTAAATAAATATTATTTTATTACGATCGACTATGTAGAAGCTAGTATGTAATTTCTATAACACATAGAAGTTAGTTGCTAGCTTCTACAATGGGGACTTCATATCATTTTGATTTTGTTTCTCTCAGTTATAATCTGATTAAAATAATATTTCAAAAAGCATATAGAAGTTTCTACCACGTATAACAACTATAAAAGAGCAAGGTAAGGATAATTCAGTTAGCTCATGTTAGATGTGATGTCCATTTGACTTTAATTTAAAATGAAACGTTCATCTTACTATAATTGAAAAATGGTACATGATCTTGATTTTTGCTCAAGAAATTATTTTCATAATTCAAACTCATGACCACAGTGTCATACACTAATAATTTTTATTACCGGCTATATGTCTATTTAGATCAAAACTAATAATTTCTTTTTATAAATTCTCAATAAATCACTATGAGCTTGATTTTGTTAAGCATTCATTACTGATCCGGTCTAATATTGAGGAATGAGTCAACTCTCATCGGATTGTCTTATGTTGGCTTATGCTCAGTCAACTACTACTGGATCTGTCTCTGTAATCAGGTCAGTTTTTTACGGATGGAGTTTGTGCTTGACAGGTTGAGGATGGATGGACAAAACCCTAGCAAGTCAGCTTCTCTTTTTCTTACCGAAAAACATGAACAAAAGGTCAAAAAGGGAGTCAAGGTGCACTTTGGAATAACTCCTCCAACGCTCAAATTAGAGTTGAGGAAAAGGATAGAGAGAAGAACATAGGAAACAATTGGAGAATGATAGTCTTCAAGTAAATTGTGCATACCTTATTTCCTAAGATGACTACCTTATATGAAGGAAGAAGAAAGACAATTTTCATCTTTATTTCAAACGACTGCATAACTTTCTATATTTGTAACTATTGCGCCCTTCCAATCACCGCTCATTACTGCTATCAAGATAACAATTAGATCTCTTGACCTAACTCCATTTCCGCAACTGATGCACCTCTTGCTTTAATCTACTTTAATTCAATCTAGTTAATCTGTCGGATAAAGTCTTCCATTAACTTAGTCCCAACCATGTTGAACTTAATAAAGTTATTCTAAATGCTGTTGAACTCTCCATAAGTATTGCCGATCTCCTCTAAAATCAGCACAATCCAATTAGATCCAAACCAGGTGCAATTGAGACTCCAAGTGACTCGGATTTATATTGACTAAATCAAGGGCATACTAGGTGGAATCTGTGTTAACCGAGTCCATGATATATCAGGTAAGACCCTTATTCATCTCTACATCAATTACAAACCCTAGCTATCACTAGCTTTTTGATCCCTCTGGCCAAGTTAAGTAAATGCTCACAAAATGGTCCACATCTGTTTACTTTGTTTTCATCCAACCACTTATAATTGCCAAGCCGACCTCGAGGATTTCAGTGCTAGCTGATACGTGGCAAGAACTCCAATCCTACGAATTGTACAGGCAAAAGCCCAATCAATTCCAATGATGGGCAGGCCGGGAGAGAGGAGTGAAAGCAACTCATCATATTACCTAGATGAATAGGCAGATAATGTCAAACATAGAGGATATCAACTTGCAGCCAAAGGACTATTGTAACTGTTAAGCATGAATCAATGCTTAAGTTAGCTCGGAAGATATCCTTTCTCTCTCTATATATATATATATAATGTAGGTGAATCAACCTTTACTTCTTAGTAGTTATATTTCTATATCATTTGTTTTATTTATCTCGAATAAATTTTCACTTTGGTTATTATACTTCTATATCTATACATTGAAAGGACGTCCTCCCATCTCTCTCTCTCACTTAGTCAATCTCCCTCATAAATGATTATGAAACTAACCATGTGGAATTGTTGGAGTGGCGGATTTCAACTTTTACTACAATGCAACAACAATTGAAGCATCTTTCTTCTTTGCACATTGAGATGCCACATTCTTCTTGCTAGCTTTCGGCTCTTGGAGTGGTTGTTGGTGAGTTCTTACATTAATACCTGCTTCTTTTGGTATTTGAGAGCAAGACGGTTGCAAACAGGACATCTTGAGTCCATTGCTGTGTTTTCTTAATTCTTCGATTTTTAATGGTCCTCAAAGTTGCAAATCCTACTTCATTTCTTCTGGGCACTATCTTGTCGATTCAAGCTGGATCTCATTACCATAAAATGAGAAGAGGCACTTCGAGTTTGATTCTTCTTCTTCTCTTTCTCTTGGTCATCCATGCCTGATTATCAAATGAAAAGGAAGATTCAATAGCTCCCAGGCTGAGGGCAGAACAAGAAGCCCTGTATTTGTTGATCCAGGACTTGGTTGGCAAATGGTGGAATGGTTCAGAACTGTATCCAAACCCCCGTGGATAGACCCAGATACAAGTTCTAAGCATACAAAAATTGAATTTTCCCCTCTTCTCCTCTTTTGAAACATCTTAGAACTGTTTTTACACCTAAATATAGGGAGTTTCATGCGATCTTTTCGACGAAAAGTGGCATGTCACGGGCTTAATCTTTGGCGTGATCCTAGATGACTCTCTCGAAACTCGAATGCTCAGAGGATGCATCATTCAATCCTCTCCTTTTTTTAGTTCAAGCATCTGAAGAGCCTCTCTTTCTTTGGTTGCTTCCTCTCTTCGCACTGGAGGACCACCCTCCCCTCCAACCACTGGGAGAAGCTTGCTCCAAGTTTGGAGACACTTGAGTTCAGATCAAATCCAGGCCTTGTTGGAGAAGTCTCAACCAACATCGCCCAGCTCACCAAACTGCAGTCCCTTGTGCTGGTTGACAACTCTTTTATCTGGCAATTTGCCACAAGAACTCGGCCATCTCCTCTGCCTCAAGAAATTGGCACTTGCAGGGAACCACTTCTCTAGTCATATTCCAGCCTCCATTGGAAACAACTTAAGGGAGCTGTTGATCCTCGATATGAGCAGGAACTCTCTGGCGGGCTGTCTTCCTCCATCGCTCGGCACGATGAGTTCGCTTCTACAGCTAGACTTGAGTGACAACCTCCTCCATGGCAGCCTTCCTCGAGAGCTGGGACAGTTGAAGAGTCTTACTCTGCTTGACCTCAGAAACAATGAGATCTCACAAGGCCTCCCTCGAGCACTTCACGACATGGCCTCGCTACAAGACTTGCTTTTGTCCAACAATCCGTTCCGTTAGGTGGAAATTTGATGGTAATTGAGTGGGGAATGCTTGCCAAGCTCTCCACGTTAGACCTGTCCAACACAAACATGAGTGGAGGGATTCCTAAGTCATTTGAAAGCATGAAATGAAAGAACTTATAAATTCTAAGCCGTATAAATTTTATAAATCAAATAAAAACTTAGATAATTAAAAATATAAAAATAAGGATTTAGTTTCAATGAAACATGATTTAACATATTAAAATATATAAATAATGACAAGAAATCTGATTGAAGAGTCATTATCTTTGTCCTGCAACATCAACTGCTCGATCCCTATGGAAGAAAATAAAGTGGAAGCCAGAGGATAATCTTCCAAGGGAATTAGAGTGACAGTACCGTAAAACATTCGCCAATGAAAAATGAAGACAATATGTCAGCTAAAACCCTAAACTATCAGAAATCAAACCTTATATATAGAAATCTAATCTGTTATCAGCCCATAAATAATATCGGATCAGGCTATCAAGTTTGATATATTTAATCCATATTTGATAATCTAAAATTTAATAAATTTTAGTTAAATCATTTAAATGGATTCGATTCACATATATAAATTATAATTAAGTCCAGATTAAAAATATTGATTTCTTGCCCTGGATAACAACATCCTCTGCGTCTGTGTGCCTGCCAGGCTTGCAGAAGATTTGCCTGCCCTCACAGCTCTCTACCTAAACGGCAACATGTGTGTTGTTGACTTCCCGGGGGGAATCCTCACGGTTTTGGGGGAAACCAAAGCAACATACATCGAACTTAAGTGTGTTATAGTTGACTTCCCTTGGTTTCCCAACTTGTTCAATTACTGTTTGGTTGGGAGCAGCTGTTCAACAGTTGCTGGTTGCGATTCTTTTTGTCTTCTTGTTACAGAATCCTTGATCATGCATCGCTCTACAGTGGCATGGTTTCCTTTTGACTCGTTTGGAGGTGAGAAAATAACGTATCGACTGTAATAAGATGCTATTACCTTAGCTTATTTCTGCATTATGGCATCGAGTTTCACTCGTTGGTGACGTTCGATTAGCAATTTAAAACGAGTTACTGGTAACCAAATTAAACAATTCGAATTTAATCTAATGAGGACCGGAAAAGTTGTCCCATTTGTCACCAAACATCCATCAGCAAGTGCCAATTAGTCAGAAGGAGGGGATGCAAATTGCAAAGCAGCGATTCTCGATGGCTTCTTCATCCATATATACGCTTGAGAATGAATTACTGATACAAGTAATATACTTGACATCAACTTGGTAACTAGAATTGACTTCTTATCGACAAATTCCTGCTCATTGAGTTGGTATTCTCCAATACTCTTGAACTGGGAATCTATTGATAGTCTTTGTCTTAGCGTCTGCTAATCCTGATCCACTTCATGAAAAGGCAGTGGAACTGTCTTAACAGCCCTAAATTTTCCAGCATTGTTAAGGTGCTCATTCTCCAACCTGAAACATCGATGATCAGTAGTAGAGATTAACATTTTAGAAAGAAAACAACAATAGAAAAGAAAAGTTTTTTGTTCTTCAAAAATCTACCTATAAAAATTCCAATGCCCTCGCCGAATCACCTCTAGGGCTGCTAAGAAGAATGAAGTCACTCTGTAATCCAAACTCGCAAAGTTGTAGTGCAGAACTGTTTGCAACCAAGCAAGCCGTAGAACAAAGTTCAAAGCCTGCAAATTGTGGAGCATCTCTGTTGAGTCCTCATAAAAATTGGAAGTTTGTGTTTTAGCTGTATCAATTCCTTTTTTGAGTTTGAGATATACAAACCGATAGCATTAAGACTTAATTAGATGTGATTAGTATATATGATCTCATGAGTTAGGATTACCATCGATAAGTAGTAAACAAACTTGCACCGGAGGATCAATTCATTCCTAAGCCATGGGTTCTTGGAGTTGAGTTGGAGCAATCCCCAATCCTTAACAAAATCCCAGTACAATTGGTACACAGTGGCAGCACTTGAGATTACTACAAGAAGTGCAAGCCAGCCTGCACTGTTCTCCTTCTCATAAGCTACTTTGGCACCAGCAGCGAGCATGGCTGAAACATACTTCCCCAGGTTGATCAGGTGGCTTGTTTCTCCCTCATCAAACCATCTTCTAGCACACTGCATGCCCAGACCATATCAGAATCCAGATGAGTAGAAAGGAGGAGGAGAGTGTATGTGCGAACAAATTAAATGAAACCTGCATGGCCCGCCAGTAGTAAGGAAGAAAGGAGACAGCATACGCTAAGTCCCTGTAATGCTTGGATCTCATGCAAAGCCCGTAGTCTTGTGTTCTATAACTCCCAGTTATGTAGTAGCATGCCACATACTCCATGTTTCTGAGCATTGGGACCTAATTTTCAGCAAAAGATATGGTTACGTTAATGGATAGAAATTTGAAAATGTAGTTTTTGAATGGTTGATTAATATTATACCTGGCTGCAAAGTTGATCAGCCATGAAGAAGTCCACCATGACCACCTGAAATTTGCAAGTGGAAACTGGGTTAGACCTAGAAATGAATACTTGGAAGGGAACTATCGATCAGTAATTAAGTAGAGATACCTTGTATAAGGGGGACAAGATAATGTTCCTAATGACTCTTAGGAAGCAGTAGCGGCTAGATTTGTAGATAATGTTGAATGGGCAAAAGCACACTATTAGGAACATCTGTGTGACACAAGAAGCATCTTATCATTCTCAAGCTCTTGCGTGCATTATGGCAAGAATATTAACCTTATCCACCACATCAAAATATTCTATCAACTAATAACAGTAGTAGCTCAAGTTATATGATGCTGAAAATATTCCAAAGAGAAATATCAAACTGTAAAATGAGCAATCATAGAATTATCTACCAAAAGCAGGAAGCCTGGGATTGCTTGGACTTGAGTGGAAGAGTATCCTCTTGCAACAAGGCTCAAGTGTGCAAACATGACCCCTACGATTACAGTCATGGAGGTGGCACATATCAGGAACACATCCCTGTACTTGAGCTCTTTGGTTGGAGCAAACTCAAATATGAAGGTGTAGTTGATGCGTGTCTTCCTCCACACGAAGATGTTGCAGCCATAGAGGAAAAAGTGCAGGAACAAGAGGCTAAACATGCTGCAATTGTCCAAACCGATTTGTTCTTGCATGAACTGAATGGGCTAAACTAATGTTCTAAGCTTGGAATTAGAAAACTACTTGCCTTAACACAGGGTACACAGTCTCCATGTAGATAGTGTCCGATTGTCCAGTGTACATGCCTGCTATGTGTGCCATTATGCAATATCCAATGAACAATGCAATGAAACATCCAGTAAAGAGACCTGATTGAACAAATAGAAAAATATTTACGAGTCTCGATGATCTCAAGTTGTAGCAAAATGATTTAACTACCAATGAAGAAGGTGACAGAATGAGATTCTCCGCGCTGATGAGGCTTGAGGTACTTCATCGCCTTGCGCTTATCGTCATCTGCAAAATGTTTGATGAAAAGTTCTTCAACTTCGTCCATCAACTTCATTGCCTAGCGTTGTCGTGGAGTTGCTTGTTAGAACTAAAATTGCTTTTGAAAGGTAAATCGTAGTATATATGTAAATAAACGTGGAAGTACCATGTCTGAGCTATTGAAGTAAGAACTCTCGACCACTTTGAGGTATATGTTGAGGACTTCCTTCCCTGTCACCTACAAGAGAGATCAAATAACAGAGTTAACAGAAGTTCAACACTTAGCAACGGGAGATACTCTGATCAACAATGAATACCTTGTCAAATTTTTTCAGGATCTTCACGAAAGCTAACATGTTCAGAGTTCTGAAATTACAAAAGAAACAACATCCAACTTCTAAGCAGAGTTCAATCTAGATAACTATACTGACTTTCTTGTTACTCACCGGTAGGATTTGAGGTAGTTCAGTCCTTTGTAGAGCTCAATGAAAGCTCTCTTGATCATCTTCTCCGCATGGTGAAGCTTGGTCTTGTTGATGTTGAGCTTGTGAGGGTCACACTTCCTTACTTGGCCACCACCAAAGTCCTCCACAAACAAATAAGCCAAGGCAGAGAAGGTCCTTGAAGGGGTGGTCAGGGGTATTTTGATCTTTAGGTTTTTGCCCTGGCAGCTGAATACCCTGGCTGAGAGACTCCTCAAATTGACTTCCTCCAGTTGAGCCCTCTCCGAGTCACCAGAGTCAGAGTACCGGAACTGGCTCCTCTCTAATTCACTTGATAGGATCTCTTGTGGCTGGTCTTGTTCCTCTTCAACTTTGGTGCCCCTTGTCGAGTCTTCTTCTGTCACCAAAAAGCAAGAAAATACTTGTGAGAGACACAATATTCGTCACCTCGAGAAATTTATACGTAGGCAATGTGGTATTCCTACCGCATGAAATTGAGCAAGAAATGGAAGAATCATCCTTTGCGTCATTAGTAGAGGAGATTCTCCCTCTCTGGTTCTTGAGAGCAGCCTTGAGCTCAAGGAGGATCTCCATCTGTTTCTTGAGGGACTCTCCCCTCTCAAGGAACTCTTTTTCCTTGGTGCAGTAGAACTTGTTCACCTTGTTCAGCTGAAGGTCGAGCCTCGCGAAGAAGTCTTTTGCTGCATCAGTGTATGCGAATTCCTCGAGCAATTCGGTTTCATACATGACTCCCCTGCTTTCTGAGATCGTGAGCTTCTTATGGACCTGAATCATTACAAGATGATTAAAAAAAATAGACTGATGTTCCGTGTACTGATAGAAGCAGAAATGCATGCAACTAGGAAGTGAGGAAAAAAAAAGGTGAAAGAAAGGGAGAAACAGAGGAGGAGGTAGAGGCAATGCCATGCCTGAATGGCTTCATGGTCCTTGTGCCGATCGGGGCCAAAAAGAGGGAGCTTCCTCAATTCGGAAACCAGCCTCCGGGCAAAAGCAGGCTGCGGTTTCACGTTACCAGGTTCATTGTTAGCATTAAAGGCATGCATTCTCTTGAGGTCCTTCTTGAGCTGCCAGTAATCGACAAAGGCCTCCTTCCATTCCGGCACAAGCTGGCCCTCAAACTGCTTGGAGAATTTCACCATCTCTCCGTCGTCAGCCCACTACGCTTCTAATTCCCAAGTGGTGCGGGGGTGGGTGTTTGCAGAGAGGGCAGTGGAAGGTATATATATCTGAAGGGAGGGCATCAACTGAGGGTGTTGGGGAACAGCACATTCTCAGATATCCCATGCATAAGGCTCGTGTTAATATACCGAGCACCTTGCTCCACTTGGAGTCATGGCGGGGGCAAGGATTCTCCAGAGAGGAAGGTAGAGGCCTGCGGGGCCGGAGGTTGGCGTGGTGCTGGGGAGTCACCATACCACTGGCTGCCTCCATGCCTTCGATTGGTCGATCACACCTCTCTTATGCACTGTTTCTTGAGTTCAGACATGAATCTAGCTAGACAATGAAATTTAAAGATCATATATTGGAATACAGATCACAGATGGATCATAATAAACGATCTAGCATCACGAGTGATTCAAACACCAAAAGCATCTAAGATGCCTTACATGGAAATCGAAATTTTGAAAGTCCCATCTTATTTTTTACCATCGCACCGTGCCCCGGGAGGATGGAGAGGTAGGTGTAAACAGACCTAAGAGTATAATGTACAACAGTACAAGCTGATACAAATAAAAAGTTGCTAGGTTTTTTAAAGCATGCTACAAAGCTCTCCTTGCTTTCAATCTCACGATGACCTAGCCACTATCTACTTTTGCAAAGAAGACACAAAACCAATGTTTTCTTAAGCTTCCTTTGAGATTTGATTTACAGATGGACCTTCACTCAGGGGAAGAAGGTAACAATAATTGGAGTTTTAGACGACTCCCACTCTAAAAAAAAAAAGATGTCTTTGCTTTTTCCATTCTTAATGTTATCTTAATTATCCTCTCTAATGAATAAACTTTCCAATGTCTTATAGCATAAGCTCAATCACATACCAATATTAAGTAATTATTTTCTTTATTTGAGAGCACTCGCCTTTTTCTCCAACAGAATCCATACCATTTTTGTTAGAATAACATGGATAAATTAGTGAATGCTCTTATCCTTAATTGCCTACTATTATTTTTAATAATTGAGACATCTAGCTCTTATTAATCTTGTAGGTGATCGGTTTAATCCCATAGAATTTTTCATTGTCCACCAAAATAAATTAAGAAGCTCAAATAGATCTTAACGGACAGTCCAATATTATAATTTTTTTTTAAACTTGTCATGTGTATAATATATTTTAAATGAGATTTGAACTCTCGTTGTCTATAGGAGCTCATCTTACTTTTTACCATTGCACCATAACCCGAGAACATCCTTAATTGCCTACTAGCAATAAACATCATCATTAATTTCTTAATTGTAACTTCTTTATAAGAAAACTAATTACCCTAGCTTATATTCATGAAATAAAGGCCTTTGTTTATCCTAGTATTGTTTTTAGTTTTTCTTGTATTTTGGGGCAAATTAATCAGCGAAACAATGTTCTTTAATGTAGCTAAAAGCTCATGCACGGCCAAATTATTATATTATTATCGTTGTTATTATTTTAGGTGAGCCATGGCCAAATTAATGCAACAATATGAATTAGTGTCACTTAGTCATTAGTTAATCTAAAACTGTGCCTAGCTTTAAAGATTTGTTATATAAGAACTCTAAAGGTGGTAGTTAAAGATCCACATCCAATATTAGTGTTCAACTACATCAAAAATTCATTGAATAGGTACTTAATTAGTTTGACAAGAAATTGATAGTCTATCAAAATTAAGAGTTAATTAGTGGCAGTTTATGTAGCAGGCACCTAATTAATACTATGTGGGTCATGCATGCTTTCTAATAATTATCACTCAATCTCATACAATTTAGCTAATTAATGATCTAAAACTGAAAGCTCCTCTTAATATTGAGCTGAGATATGAAATATGAAGTGCAAAAGTTGACATCATGCTTGCTGACTTGTGCTTTTATAAGTTCTAGTTAGTCAACATGGAGATATTACATGAATTCTTTTACTTTTCTCTCTCTCTTTTTAAAAAAAAATGTCAAAAGAAAAATAAGTACTGCAACAAAGTGTTTGTCTGTCCTTATAACTTGCCATCTACTAAGACATTCATATAGTTTGCTATTTCCTTTTGCTATCACTTGCTTTTTTTTCCTTATCTTAAAAAAAAGTTAAAGATCTTGTAAAAATCTTTTTTTTCCCTTTTTTTTGGTGGTAAATATAATTCAATCACTACATCTTGACTTGACATGGTAAAAGAAATTGTTCATGTACGTAGATATATAAAAATAATTTTACATTGCATTATATAGTTCTTCAATAAATTAACTTTCTTTCCACATGCTTATTCATGAAGAGATCCGGAAGAATTTATATCGGCAACTGTAGGAAATCATGATTCGACCAAAAGTTTGTAAAAGTTAAATTATACTATGGCATTTATTTTTTTTATTTTTATTTTACTTTTGTATCAGGAATTAATCTTGAATATATTCCGCATGTCGCTTGGAAGAAATAATTAAACGACAGCCTTTGACGTGGAGTTCCATTCACCTCTCGTTCTTTTTACCATGAATAATACTCATTATATGCTTATGTGGGTTGGCACAGTCAGTAATTACATAGGTGTTCAATTTCCAACTTTGATATCTCCCTCTCTCACCGTCCATTTTCGATAGAAGAGAATAACGACTAGTCAATTGATAATCCCAGTAGCCACATCTCTGGGGGTGGTCGGCTCGGTTCCACGGAAGTTTCCCACCAACCACCAGGGTAAATCGGGAAGCGCATACGACGGTCAATCCAGATGCCCATCATCCTTTGATTGCGTTCCCCATTTGGAGGAAAATTCCTGCAAATACGCCATAGCTGGGGATCGAACCGCGGGTCCCTGAGTTACAATCCGGATGTCCTACCGTTGCACCATTGCCC
>JBBMKF010000078.1:1568664-1584938 GCA_037834155.1 Curcuma caesia | reverse complement strand
TATGAATATAGAAATCAATTTGTCGACAAATGGGGGATTAATTCTATAGCTCCACTTTGTTCCTCTGCGCCTTGAATCCACTCCGAATATATATATATTGCAAGATGTTGCATTCATCAAGTAACAGAGGATTACTTAACGACATTCGACTCTAGTATTTGTATCCGGCTGAACTGTTTTGCGGTGGTGCTGGTGGCAACCTGTTTGGGGTACGACGACTACCAGAGTTTGCTCCTGAATTCGCATCGCCATTCTGGGTTGGGGTGCCATGCCGCCGACTGCTGCCGCTTCTGGACCTCGATGAGTCAGAGTGTGAGCTGTCTACTGATCCATTTGCCGAAGCATCAAATGCTGATCTCCAATCCTCACCGGGGCCATTGGTCCTTGGGCTACTTTCTGCAGCTTGTACAAACATGATCATTTGCAAACAAATCTTGAAAGAATCTGATAGATTAAGTTATGAATTACATGGGAACTGGATCGGCCCTGTTGGGTCGATCAATTAACGAAGGAATTGGAAGCCAAGCAGGCCCAAACCAATGCTTAAGATTGGGAATTGCAAAATGATAAGAACCAAAATAATCAGCTAAATTATCGCAAATTGCCAGAACTGAAAGGAACCTATGTTTTTAAAACACCATGGTAAGCAGACGCACAATAGGTTAAAATGGACTCATTTACTAATTTTCAATGATTTAGTAAGCTTTTTATTAAGACTCTACATATAGTTTGTGTCGCGAGGATGAATAAGACTTTAATATGAATGTACTGTGAATATTAATCTCGATACAATCGAATATATATATTGCATATAATCTTTTTTATATCTACATTATCAAAATCTTTTATATTTTTTCTGAACTTATATAAAAGTCAATGGTCATTTTTTGGATCCACCAGATTGAATCAGTAGATTCAATCAATTAACCAAGGAGGTGGAAGCCAAGCAAAGTCACAATCAATGCTAAAGATTGGAAATGCCAACAAAAAAAAAAGCAAAATTTTAGGATTTTTTCTGGTAAAAAAAACTGATTGTTTTAGCTGAATAATCAGGAATTTGTAGAACTGCAAGGAACATAATTTATTTCTAAATCTCATCTTAAGCAGGAAAAAGTTAACTTGGATTTATAAATATTTTCAATGATTCAGAATTTCAGATAGATTTTAACACTTTATATGTATTATGTTATATAGATGAATTAGTTTAATAATAATGTATGTTTTGACATTTATAAATGATTTATGATATCATTTTTTTGATCAACCAGTTTAAATTGGTTCAACCAACCGAACCATCAAATAGTCAAACAATGTTAAACTGCTCAATTTAACACTAGTACCTAGTACATGTTGGGAAAATGATGTGCAAGATATGAAATAGCCAAAAGATGAAACTTAAACACCTTGTGAAGCCTGGGATTGGTAGTATGATTGAGTTGAGGTTAACTAATGCACCTAGAAACCCATTAAAAAAAGTTACCTGCTGCCGAGCTACCATCAGACCAGCTAGCAGCAGCCGCTCTGTTGTCATGGATGCTTAGTTGACGAGTAAGTTTTGAGAGGAGAGATGATTGTTTTTGAATCCTTTCTCTTCTACGCTTCACATTTTGGTCTTCCTGGAGTAGTTCTGTAATCTTCGCATTACTTTGAGCACTAGACCAAAGAATACAAATCAGTTGAAAAGGATTACATCCACTAAACTTACATATTATATAATCTCAATCATGATCGTGAACTAACAAAATTAAATTCACAGAAAAAAGGCACTGATCATGTTTTAGTCGTGCTTTATTTGACTGCAAAATGCTTGATCACAAGTGCATTAAAACCTAAGAGAATCCGCATTCCGAAGTCTATTGCAAAAGCTTGTGTATTGCAATCAGAACGATGTGCCAGTGCCATGCTTCTATATTAGCATTTTATTTGTCATGAACTATGTAAGTATTACATTATAGCGCCATGGGTTTGTCGCCTTGCTAAGTAAATCATGCTCCATCCATGGGAATGGGTTTACTTAGGTCATGACAACCTTCACAAGACCTCCATCAAGAAAAATTAAGATAACTAGTGAGAATTTCCAAATATTTCATGATCAACCACTGTAATGAAGTTAACTTTCCACCTAATCATTTCCTTATCAATATGGAAATAAAAGGTGTATCCTACCTACCTACACTTGTATACAAGTGATACCACTTACCCACCATCTGATAAATACTCCAGCATTAAAGGCAACAAAATAAATCAATTTTTATATGCACAACAGTTTCCAAGCATATTATTGAAGAATGGCAAGGAACAAACCTTACTGAGCTATATAGCTGATTCAGCATATCTTCCTTAGCTTTCTCAACTTGACATAGCACAACTGCCTGATCAATCAGAAGAGAAAGATAAGGACCAGTAATATCTCAAATAAGAAGACAAAGCAGCCCATAGACAACATTTACCTTTGGTACATTAGCAGCAAGACTGTTCAAGACAGCCTCTACATAACCTCGAACTTCTTGGGACATCCAACGAAGTTCTTCTTCAGGATCAGCTGGCCTTCTAACCATCGTGTCCTAAAATTGTCTGACATTAGTTTGGGATCTAATATATAACAAGATCAAGAGTACAGCATATGCATTTGAAGCACAAAATAATGGAAGAACATGGCCATCTGAGCACATAAATGGATAAGCACTGTAAAGGGCATATCATAATCCATATTTTTCTTAACAATGAAAAATTGTGATCACGAAATATGAACCTTCATATTTCAGCAATCTGCCTGATTGTAATCACTATCACAATTTATATAACAGAAATCAGTTGCATAAACTTATTCAGCAAGCTTGGTAATCTAGGTATTATTAGGATATATAGCTCCACCTCCCATGGAATACTTTGTGTAACTTTATTCAGCAAGTTTGTATCTCAGGTGATAGAGTATAAAGCTCCGTCCCATATGGGATAATACTGCCTGCTATTTAACTCACATGTTTTTAATAGTGTTACTCCAGTTTTAACTTGGTAACAAACCAGGCTGAACCTAAAGATTTTATTTCCTAGTGATTTCAACAAATTGTACAGTTTTAAATGACCAATCAAGTCGGAGACTTCAATGCACAGCTATGCATTGTGTTACTGAAGTTTCCTAATCACCGTACACCATTATTATATCTTCTCCATAGAATGTATCAATATCTACAGGAAACTCTATGTGAGACTTGTCAATTCAGTGAAATAAAAGAGTTCAACAGTAAAGCATCTCAGGGACTGACTCTTTCACAAAGATAGATATCCCTCCATGAAATTCATGCAAATGTCTTTGATATATCGGGCTATTAGGAAGCAAAAACAAAAAAAGTTAACCGAGCAAAGATGAGAATACTAAAATGAATGAGTAATTAAAGTCTTGCATGGAGAACAAAAATCATATAGTTGAGAAAAACATAGCTCGAAGATGACAATTACTAGTCACGATAAATATCTGACCATGTATTTTTCTAATGGTATAAAAAATTACTTATGATTCAGAATGTGTGAGTGCTAGAATACACAACAGACTCCTGCATGGAATATCTTTCTATTCATTGTTATGCTTGTTATGCTATAGCCTTCAGCATATGAGTACATTATTTTCTTTCATCCAAATAATATTGTTCCATTAGTTTCTTCTCCAAGTAAAGAAGGAACACGCTTATATCTGAGAACTTACAAGTGAACCATCAGAATGACTTTGTCTCATTGGGGTAACTCCAGATTCAGGTGCACCCTTTGAGGAAGTAACTTTTGAGCCAGTGATATTTCCTATCTTATTCATCCACTCAACTTTCTCAGCCAAGTTCTCAGCCTTTAAAATCACAGCACTATGAGCTGCGAGCAACAGATTCATGAATCAATAGCAAGGAAAAGGCATGCTGACAAAATGGTCCATTGAATATGTCATAAATAGTTTGGGTATTACATCTTATGATTATTTCTACTACTTACTATTGTAAAGTTACCTTTTAAAACAGTTTTATATGCAACTTTACTAGTTATCTTAAAGACAAGAGTTGGGCTTTTTTCTGCTCCATTTGCTTTTTTGGAGTCCTTCGAACTTTTGGGAGGATCTTCTTCATCTGGAACCTCTTCAAGGTTACATTCCTGCAGATGAAAAAACATGTGTACTCATTAGCAAAAAGCATGTGGATGCTAACAAAGCATATGGAAGGATTAGTGCAGAGTAAAAAGATTCACACTGTAAGCAGATATAGCATCATGTCCTACATGTATCTAGCACAGACTTTTACATATATGTTTATTAGCATCTAGTCATTACAGTGGGGAACTCATGCTAGATAGACTTCCAAGGACAAAACCTGCTGCCCATCTAAAAAAGTGGATACCATCAAAAATACCTTTTATATCCAATTCAAACTTAATATTTAACTTCGCTGAAAGTAACCACCTCTCCTGACAAACAACTCCATATCACTGCATTATTTCATAATATAGCTCAAATATATTTTTTATGAAAATATTTCTAAGATAGTTGCCCGTTAAACTCTATAACATGAAAGTTTTCAGTAGACGACATACTTCACATCCATTAGCAGTTCTACAGTGGCAGTAGGCCCACACAACCTGATCCAATTTCCTTTTTGCCTCTACAATTTCTCCTAATCAATCCTATACAAGAAGAGAGTGCTTGAAAGGATATTCAAGTTACTACTTATTATCAGATATATTGTTGTTAATTTATTGGGAAAAGAGATATTGTTAAATTCCCTAAATACAAAAAAAAAAGTAAACTTGTCAAAGCAAAGTGTTAACATGCTTCAAAATTTATTGAAGAAATATAGAGGCACAAACCTCTCCAGAAGTAATTCAATATACAAAAACGCTACAAGTACATTCCCTATAAGGTTGTTATAAACAATGAACTTACGTTGCTATAGACACAAAACAAGTATAATTTCTTAACCATCTCACTTCGTCAAAAATAGCATGCCATTAAGGGTGTATTTACTAGATGAGAAATGGCAGGAAGAAACAAGTTAGCATCATGTCAAGTAGCTGTCCCAATTTCTGTTCTCTCTAGTTCTATTCTTTTATTTCTCTACAGTGAGCAGGCCCTAAAATAATGTGATAGTAGAAAGGCTTGTTTTGGTAAGTGAAGCTGTAAAAGAGGAGGATAAAGCAAACATCAATACCTCCAAAGTGATGACCCCGTGAAAATGCTTCTCCTCCTGCTTTTTTGTGTATCCAAGCTGAACATAAAGCAATGCAGAACACAATTAAAATAATTGCCAATATGCCAAATAATTTGTAAACTATGTAACAAAAGAAGTAGGATTTACCTTTCCACTTTTCTCATTGAGGACAAACCATCGCTTGCTCCAGCCATTTGTTTTGGCACTTTTCTTCAGTAAGAATCCTAAATGAGAAAAACCAAAAAATTAAATGACTCCATAAAAAAGTGGATCTTGAGGAAGGGCTTCAATAACTAAGATTAATGTGCAAAAAAGCAGAGAAATGAATATCATATTGTTGTAAGACTAAAGGTAATGTGGTAGGAGATTAATTGTGAATGCAAATTTCTTGAACCTGAATAAAATCCTGCATAATATCGAAGCAGTAGAACCTACAACTTGCTGGTAGCACAGCTAGAAAGTATAACATTTTAACCCAATTATATTCAAATGCTCACAAAAGCAACTCCATGAACTGATATTTTTCTACCAATTAGACAAGCAAATGAAATACATCTATATCACTTTTGGTTCGCAGGAATAACCTGATTCCTAATAAATTCTCAAGGAATAGTAATTCCTACTTTAGTTACAAAATAAAACAATTCTGATACTAATTTTACAGAACTGTTATTCCCTCTTAATGTTTCAACTACTCCTTTAATCAATCCTGTGATTTTTTTTTTCTGGTTATATTAGAAATAGTCTATTAGGATACAAGTTTTAGTGGTAGGAATATTTTTGTCATGGGAATGTGAATGAAGCATTCATTCTCTTCATAAATCAAACTATTAAATACAAATTCTATCCCTACTCTGTTCAATTGCCCATGACTAATTGTTCCATTTCTTGTCAATTCCATTAGGTGAACCAAACGTACCTTTAAAGTATGATGAAAGTTGTGTCATGACACATGAAATTATGTCAAGTATATATTTAGAACACATGAAAAACCTTTTGCCCAAAAATCATTGCAGAATCTGTCCAAATCATAATGGAGAAATTCTAGGAAACTGGGTAAAGGACCTGCTGTTATTTCTCCAGAAGGTCCAGCAACCTGTAAGGTGGATGTCGAACCCTCTTTGGCTTCTTTGTCTTGTTGATTAGATTTATCTTTCATTGATTTCAAGCTACCGCCTTGAGCTCCTTGTTGAGGACTTGATGCCTGGTTTGCAACAGAAGCAGTCAGCGATGAAACAACAAAAACATTTGAAAAGGAAAAACTCATTACACTATTGCAAAAGATATGGCACTAAGAAAATTATTTATTTATTTACTCTATTCAAGATGGCTTGCTCTGCTTCATTTGCTTTCTTTGATGATCGATTCTTCAGCTCATCCTCCTTACGCTGCCTCTCCATTCTGGGAACAATTTTGAAGATTGCAATTACGATCAAGTAATTACAAGATTGAGACGCATCAGAAGATCTCAGTTACAATCAAGTAATTATAAGATTAAGACACATCAAAACTTGTAGATATCATATTTACCAACTTCCGAGGACTAGCTGTGTTTACTTCAGACTAAAAGAACTTATATGTCTGGACTTATCAGTTATCATGTGAATGCAAATAACACCATCTAAGGAAAAATGGAAAACCAGAAACTAAGAATCAAGTAAGCGAAAGTGTTACTCTTTAGTTGTTAGTACCAGATTAGTCAGAAATTGAATTGGAGGCTTTAGAAGCTAAGATGATTACTCAAAGTCTAGCAGCTTAAAAATGCATAAAAAACATATCATTGAAAAAATAGTTGAATACAGAAACCTTAATTAACATTATCAAATTCAAAGTCTTAAAACTAAAAGCAAAAAAGAATCAGACAAAATTGCAACAAATTTAAAGCTGAATATGGAAGCCTGTTTCATTTATAGGTTCAAATTTTTTTTAACCAAACGCAAGAACTGGAAACGTTATAAAAACAAACATACCTCCGCTGAACTAGACGAATGAAATGTTGCGGAGGAACAAATGCACGCTCCATATCAACTAATGCAACCACCATCTTTTTGGCCTCATTTCTGAAGTTCTCCAATGCAGTTGATGCAATCGCAATCACCTTTTCCATAGAAAGAGAATCATGCGATAAGAAAAGAACTACAAGATACATTTTGGTCTACAAATAAAGCAACATTAATAGCACTCTACCTCTCTTTTAAAAGGAGGATATCGACCTAGTCCAGGTGTACCATTTGCTGAAGCAGAAACTATATCCAACAGAACACGGTGGACCTATTTCATAAAGTTCAGACAGAATAAGATTAAACTACTACAAATGTTGTAATGGCATGATAGATGCCTATCACGATAATAAGATCTAAGCTGCATCACATGCAACTTAAGTTGCGGAATAGTCTGGTGTACTAATTCATGCATTGTGCTCATGATCTAACATTCAAAGGCGGCACCCAAATCTAACAAGCATGGGTATGAATTATCAAGGAGCTTCAACAATGTTGTTAAGCTTCTAATTCTAGATATTACCAGTTCGAAGAAGGAAAATGCCAGACTCAAAACAGATGGGAAAAAAGATAAAAGTATACTAAGGAAACAAAGTAAAACTTAAACACATGGATGATTTTGAAAAAAAAAAAATCAAATTTCAATTAAGTTGCATGAGGTTCATATAGCATCAAGCAAAAAGCTTAGACTACATCAACAAGAGATTGACCATAATTCAATGAAAAAATAGCTTGATTATAAGCATAAAATACTTGGACCATTTACCTCATCAACACAAAGGCGTGATGGTTCTTTTGCTAGTTCCAGTACTCCCTTTATCAAAGATCGCAAACCTTTCTCAGGAGATATCAAGTATGGCTGATAACCATCAGCCTCCAACACAATCTAGAAGGCAGAATGGTCAATACAGAGCAATTAATTTATTGAAACACATACACTGAAGAATAAAACAGAATTAACAGTCTGGACTAAGGTACACACTCTTTTGACATTGTTGATATCAAAATGTCTATCCAGTGGAAGTTGTTTTATTCTGTTAGGAAAGTTCCCTTCAAATGTTGCAACAACTTTCCAACCTGAACCCTGAAAAAGAAACCCAAAGGTGCTATATACAACAAACATATAATGTTACAAAATGGCATCAAAAAAATTGCTTTTTTTAAAAATGTTAATGTATTAGTATCTATAGACTTTTAAGATAAAAACTGATTGCCCATTGCAGTAATTAGTAGAAAGTTTAAATGTGAGTGTTAAACAACAAAATTTGACTCCCACAATGCTCTTCCCTTATTGTGGCATTAGGAAATGGATTCAACAACAAGACCTACTGTATAACATCTAACCATGGCACCCTTTGGATCTCTTCTGCAATGGCTTCTCTCCCACAAGGAATATAAGAAATAGAATAACCAATTTTGTACAAGGGCTTGGCTTTTATATATGTCAAGGAGCAGTTACTAAAAGTGATTGGATTATTTGTTCAACCTGAGGCATGAGATTCACAATCATTTGTAGCAAGACATTCATTGATAAGCAATCAGTGTTATCTCAAAGGGTTCAGTTATATAGTCGTCCAGATCAAGTTCCTAATCGATTTTGGCACTCTGTATTTGTCTATCAAATGTCTTCACCATTTTTAACAAGGTGGCTCCCACATCCATGATTAAGGGTTAATTCTAACATAACTTGAGGTTGTTTTGCTTCTGTGCACAGATAAACTCATATCACATGTTAGTGTAGTTCCCAATAACTAAATTCCTAGAAAATTGGTAGGGAAAGCTTAACCCAAATAACATATTCAAAGTAAAGAAAACTTACTATAGCCAATTTGATATTTAGCAAAATTTTCCCAGTAAATCACAAAAGCAATGGGAATTATGAAGGGCATAGGCATATTTTGATTTAGAAAAGATAAGGAGATTTCAAGATACAAACAACATCATGGTTCAAAGCATTGCAAAATTCCAAGAAAATATCTAAATGATGAGCCAGCCTTTATGCATCCTAGCACTTGTACATGCTAGTTGCTCTAAAACACTGAGATCTTTTATCACTTGAGGCCCCAGTAAAGTTATGTGGTTATTAAGAAAAATATTTCAACTAATAACACTAACTAAACACCAAAAAATGATTAGAATAAATAATCATAAGCCACTTTAGTAATCTATATGTCAAGGAGTAGAAGTGATAGGAAACTGACGAGTCAAATAGATTGGGAACATATTCATAGATATAATAATGTTCAGATGCATATTCATAGATTTAATAATGCTTTGTTGCAGACAGTTAATTTTCAATTGAGGAATTCAAACTTGGACAAGCTTGAGCACCTAGGTAAAGGCCTAGTGACAAAACTGACAAAACCTAATCATAGAGCAGACTCAACCTAATATATAAAAAGAAAAAAAAAAGATTACTGACCTCACCGGTCGCAACATGTTGCAAAAATTTGTCCTCAAATTCTCGACAAAGCTCCAAGGCAATAGCTCTGGTGCCTTCAGCACTCTCCACCATTTGTTCGCCAAGTCTAAACAACTCATCCTGCACAATCTGTGACTTACCTTGTAATCTGCAAGTATCATGTTAAAATTAATACATTGTAGAAGGATTTTTTTAAAAAAAAAGGTAGAAATTTTATTAATGACAGCAAGAACACAGAAGAAATGCTTCAAGTGACACTTGATAAGCACAATAAGATATACATGTCATTAATATGAACTCAAGCATTTCTGGTAATGAGATGGAAGTATGTAGGCTAAGAAAGTCAAAGTTAGTCAAGGGAACTCAAACACATTCTAATGAAGTCAAGTCTTCTTAATTTTCTAATGATTATTATAGCCTATAAATTATTATAGCCTATAAATTATTATAGTAATGTTCCGTAACCATATATTGGTTAAACAATTTGGGGCATGTTTCCAGAGGATTGTGTATCAAATATCCGATTTAAAAAAATACAATTTTGTTATTAGAATTGGTGCATTTTTTTGACCGAACCTATAATACCATATTAATGGAGCCAGTTCAAAAGTTAGTACACATCTACAATGGGAAGTAGTAGTTAAAGGGTAATAACAAAAGGAGATGGCTAACAGGAATAATTTATCATTATCAAAAATAATCCACCTACTATCTGCATTAGTTCATGTAATGCAGATGTAATGCCAGAATAATGTGTACTAGTTCTACCATGCTTTTTACATGTAATGCCAAAGAGGAAAGTGGTTGAGTCACAGGTGGCCCCAAAGTCAGGCAGGATATCTTGGTAAAAAATATTACTTGCCCACCCAATCACAGCTTCAACGTCGTACTGCTTGTAAAGAAAGCGAAAACTCTAGTGGTCACAGTCACACAGGCGAAGTGTTTGAAAGTCAATAGAACCAGCCCACTTTCATTGCCACGATAAAGGAAACAAGCTAGGGATCTCAGGGATCTATGGTACCAAAACTGTCAGACTCAAAAAGCCCACAGCACTTGATAAAATAGGATAGCTCTTCTAGACAAACCCATTGCACACCTGGACCCTATTGATTTAGTTGCTTCCTTCGGTGTGCCAACCAACTATTCAAAGAATTACAAGCAAACCAGATATACATCAAGTAAAATAGTAGCACCGTAATGAAAGTTTTCCTTCTTTTACAGTACACAGGGAAATTTGTCCACCACCACAGGCATCTGTAGTTAATTACTTCACCCAAAAATAAACACTCGAATAATATTTCACAAGTGAAAGCAAAATAAATAAATAAAATTTACCCTGAAAGAAGATTTGGCAATCTCAGCTTCATTCTACTGCGAATTTGCTTGGAAAGTGCATCGACTAATGCTACTCTTCCAAGCTTACTTTGTGGAGCACCAGTAAGTATAGTTTTAAGACTCTCAGTCTCAGCTCTCCATGCTGTTTCAAGTGAATTTTCAGATCCAACAGAACCAGCTTGTGCTGAAGCAATAGAAACAGATTGACCGATCAGAGCAACCCATGGAATATCAGCAGTAGAGGGTGGCCCCTGAGACAAAAGAAGAGCTTGTACTGCTGCAAGACTTTTCTGGTCCCCAGCAGCTTGATCAATCTTGCTGATAACGCCAATGGTTCTACTTCCTAAATGAGAGGAGGAGACAAGACTTTCATAAGAGAACTACAACAAGATGTCAATAGAAAAATACAAGTTGTCATTGACCTGCGCATGGAAGTTAATCTTCAATATATTATATTTGTAAAAAAGGAAAATGTTCAAAGGCAAACATTACAAACCTTCTGAATCAAATTCCTTAGCCAGTCTAAGAGCTCGAGAAGAAGAGATTTCAGGTGCCAGAGAAGCCGGCACTATAAGTAGCAATATTGCATCATTGCGTGCACCATAATCACTGACCTAAAAGGGAGGTAATTACATCCACGTCCACAAAACATTAAAAATAGAAGAAAAAAATTGGGACTGAATGCAATTTAAATTAATAGAACTTCACAATTATAAATTGCAACTTACAATAGAATCATCCATTGACCTCTGATCTAAACCTGGAAGATCGATTAATTTTAAAGACGGAGCTGGGGAAGAAAGAAAACACAACCGTGAGTATGCCTAAAGCTTCCTTCATAAAAACTATGAAAGTCTAATCAGTAGAAAATTTTATATATATATAACCTGTACTAGTACGGAGCTTCAGATATATCTCATCTGCACGGCCCTTTCCTGAACCTTGAACTCCAGTTCCCTTACTTAGTCTGTCCTGAAGAGAGTGCCTAAGAGCACCTTAGATCAACATAGAAATGTGTCAAGACTATGTCAAAACCCAAATACTATAGTACATGGTAAAGAATTATCTAATTTTTGAACCCCAACCATCAGTAGGTGATATGCAAGTGATGCAAACTGTGATTGTAGATAAATTGAAAATGTTGTTACAAGGATTTGCAATCTTACTTGCAGAGACTTGTTGAGATTTGCTGTCTATTTGCAAGACAATTGATTTACTACTCAGTGAACTATCCCTTTGCAGATCAATACTGATAGGGGCGCGAGTAGCACCATTCTCTCCAGTCGGCTGCAAGCAATTAAAACCAGTTTTAACTGACAGAAAGTCGAAGGCAAGAGATAACAAAGAAATAATATACTAGTGATGCAATTACAAACTCAACATACCAGGACCGGGTGTCCTATTAAGCTGTTCAACACTGCTGATTTACCAGCCCCCTGAGGTATTAATCAGATACTTAAAATAGAATTTGAAACTGGGCTTCTGCCAGACTGTCGAACCAATTCCATTTCCTACTCTTGGAAGAATAAAAGAGATTGGAATTAATTAGGTCAAGAAGGCGCTTACAACATTGCCGAGAGCGACGACGTTGAGGAACGTGGAGGTCCGCCTCTTAGTCGACCCCTCATCGACGTCCTCGTCAGCGAGGAGGGCGGAGGCCTGCATCATCGCGTCCGCGAGCTCGCTCAACTCCTCCAACGCCTCCATCGGCGGCAGCAAGGCACGGATCTCGACGGTTAAGAAGGGTCAAACCCTGACTGATACCGGCAGATGCCGCGGCGGGGTCCGGAAGGGACTCCGATCGGCCGCCGCGACGAGATCCGGATCTGGGGTTGGAATCCAAACCCCAGCGGCAGATCGAAGACGACGAGGCAGAGAAAGGGGGGATTGAGGAGGAGGAGACGGAGATCTGAAGCAGAAAGGAACACCGGACGGGATCTTGGAGGAGACGAAGAGGCGACCGCCGACCTAGTCGCCGGGCTTCGACTTGGAGACGGTCGAATCGGGAGAACAGTAGACAAGAGAGGAAGCTTTGCTAATTAAAAGACGCTCGAACCGGTCCGATCGGGGATGGTGGGGAAATGGAGTCGCCGGTTCGCCGAGTTGAACCGCGTGCTTTGAGAGTCGTGCTGAGGAATGATCCATGGCTTGGAGATTCGTGAGTGGAGATTGGACGGTCGGATTTCGTGCTCAACGCGGGAGAAGTTAATTGCATCGTAATTATAATTAATTAATTTTTCGAATGGCATAGTTTCTGCATTGGATGAGAATCTATTTTGAGGGTTTTTTTTGGGATTAATAGTGGCATGAGTGTCTTTTGGGCGAAGAAGGAAGAGATATATCTTTTGAGAATCCTGAATACTCTTCGTCCATCGGAATGTATTATCTCGATTTCGTTTAAATTTGATCTTTATCTATTTTAATAATTCTATTCCATTATGACAACTCAACTATGTTTCGAAGGTCACTCTTCATTCTCAACATTTTCAATCCTTTTAATGCCCTCCACCAAGTTACCATCGCAAGAGATATTTGTGGTGGCCTACCGATTCGAGAAGAGCCAATTCAACCATTACCGATTCGAGAAGGACCGACCCAACTATTACCAACCTCATAAAAAATAACTTGACTGTAGATATACTGAGAAGTCGACCTATCTTTTGATTTCAACTAAATGAAAAAATTAATCGTTAAAACTACTGTAAAGATTAAGTAAATTGAAATGATTGGAATTGGTATGACTTTATTATCAATAGTAATAGCAGAGCCAAAAATTTGGTAACCTTCGAGCTAATCTCAAGCTAATCGAAAGTTCCTGAATTATCTTCTTTTCTCACATATATTTTTTTAATTTTTTTACATTAAATTTAAACGGTAATTCTTCTTTAAACCCGTCAAACCCCTAGCTAAAGCCCGAGGAGAATAATATCTAGCTTCGCCATTGATGAATAGCAATTAGCATGAGCTTACACATAAGTGTGGTTTATGAATACCAATACATACTCTATCTAAATTTACTTTAATTTTCTTTAAGTTATTTATGAAATGATATTATAAAATATAATTTATACTTTCATACATATAAAAAAATATAGGAATTTAAGGAACGTATCAAATGTAAATTGTTTTAAACTTTAAATATGCAATATTTTTTTTAAATAATAGTTTGATAAAAATAATTTTAAACACAATAAATGGAGGAAAAAAAAACCTTGGAAAGCTTCCCAAACGTCACCAACCATTGTTTTCTATTTGACTACTTTTTTTTAAGAATTTTTTTTTTCAGATTCTTCTTTCGGGTATACCCAATCTTAAACTCATAGCTCGCTGGCGAAGAAATCTACATAAACGGCCAGGATCGCTTGGGTGGTGTTGTGAGTAATTTGACGCCAGTTTGCATCACAATAGTTTGCAATTTTTCATTTAATACCCTGGAGTTTTGAAAAGACTATTTACCTCTCTATTTTTAGAATATATTTTGTGGGACCCCATAAGGATTAGGTTATCGAAGATTGTCGTCTTTAATAAAGGTGCAAATCAATCGAGTTAAGCACGAGCTTTTTGAGACAACTCAACAAATATTTAATTCATATTTTAATTACAAATTCGAACTAAGCTCGAACATCTTTAATAAGTTTATCGAGTTGAATTCGAATTTATAATATTTTATTTAATTATTCATGAGTTATTCACAAGTTAAATTTGAATTAAACTCTAATTATTTTTACATAATTTTAATTTAAATATGTTAGACAATCTTTGTCGGACAGATTAATTCTTTACTGAATTAAATTACAGGATAAATCAACTTATTTTGTAGAGATGACTTGAACTGATAATTTCAAACTGCCAGCAGGAGCTGATGTTTTCTTGATCACCGGTGCTGAGTCACCTGAATGGTTGAGTCGTCGGTTGTCGAGAGCCGAGTTGGCAAGTGCCGAGTGGTCGACTGTCGAAAGTCGAGTTGTCGAGGTCGAGACGCCAAGTGGCTGAGTGCCGAGACGTCGAATGGCCGAGTGCCGACGTCGAGTGGCCGAGTGCCGAGACGCCGAGAGTCGATAAGCCGCTGTCGAGGCCTGCGTTCAACGCAGTTTCCTTAAAACAAATTCGTCCCCTCCAGCGGTGCTTAGAGGTCACGATGGACGTCTTTTCCCAGGATACAACAACAGAACCGCGCTGACCACCAAGCACAGGCAGATCGCGGCGAACTGAGATAGTACTCGAACGCTATCACGACAGAGAGAAAGAAAGAGGGGACTAGAGGTGGATTTGTTTCGAATTGAATTCCTTTGCTCAAGACTAAGAGTCTTATATAGATTCTCCCATCTATACGTTACATTCATGTCATTAATTACATACGTTTATGCATCCATGAATTTATACGTTTATGCATCCAATTGCATCAACGTTCATGCAATATTAAATTGCATAAAAATATTTTCAAGTGGCAAAATGTTGATTCATTTGCTTAGACAAATTTTGTTTTGACCGGTCCGACATTCGACATGAACAGGTCGCGTTCGCACACAAGTTGCCTTGCGGGTAGTGCAATATGGGCCCTGGATTTACACCCCCCTGTGCAGCCACAGGTAAGAGAGAGCATCTCTCTATGCATTTGTTTATAACATCAATGCTTGTGACACAATATAAACCAACAACTATGCCTTGAAACTTTCAATGTGGGACTATATTTCCATTCACAAAGGGGCCTTCTCTTTCCACCACCTTTTATTTTCATTCAAATTTCCAACAAAAAGTTCCCATAACAAAGAAACCTAATTAATAGTCAGTACGTACGTGTTCTGCACAAAGCAGTGGAAGTGATGTTTGCATGCCCTGAAGGTGATGCTAAAGTGGGACGACCCTTGAGCCTTTTTAAAGATAGCTAGGCATTCCAATTTTCCCAGCCCTAATGGCTTGTTTGAGAGACATGGATGCAAAAAAACCTTATTTTGCTGCAATCCTTGTACCACTAGGATATGCTGGGATGCATGTGTTATCCAAGGCTGTTTTTGATACGGGTATGAGCACCTTTGTGTTCGTCTTCTATCGGCAAGCAGCTGCCTCTATGTTATTAGTTCCGCTTGCTTTTGTTCTTGAAAGGTAGACATGTCACTTTTGAAAGTTCTCCGAAATTCTCTCTTGTTTTCAATTTAGCTGCAGGCTCTGTCCTTGTTTCAGGAAAAGCTATCCGCCTCTGACGTTTATGATATTGCTGAAGCTGTTCTGCCATGCATTGCTTGGGTATGTTAATGGTGTTTAAGTGTTTTGTTTCACTATATAGAACTGATTCTGTTGTGCAACGCTTTAGGCTTACATGGAGCTTAAACTTCT
>JBBMKF010000078.1:1514066-1528485 GCA_037834155.1 Curcuma caesia | reverse complement strand
TCTAACCAAATTATCCAATTAGACCTCGTCAGGCTTCCTCGGAATAAATCAATGGTGTTCTAATGTTACTATTGTCGGTTTGAGATGACTCTAGATAGCCTGGTTTATGACTTTCCCGCTGTCACTCAGGCGCCCCAGCGTACTATTAGAATCCAACCCTCTGTCACAGGGTATCCGTTTAAAGACCTCTCTCCAACAATGAGTAACCGTTAGTTATCCCTCATAGAGACTTGTTATAGCCTAAGCAATTCTTCGGAAGGTCCGGTTAAGACTTTCCTCTTGTTACGAGGCGTCCCGGGTGTACGATCCTAAGAATTCCTTAAACCATAAATAATCTCTACCCTTATAGATTCATACCTTTCACAAGCATATCATCAAACAAGTATAAGACACAAATCCACAAAGCAATTACACAATTATATCATGGAACTTGGTAGATTAACAAATTCAAATTATAAATCATCCAATAACCCCGATTCCTCCTACATCCTAGAATCTGGAGAACTACTCCATATCGGGGAGGTTACAATATAGAGAAGAAAGTAAAAAATATCATATTCCAAGAATCTAAGAAGAAAACAAGAAATATAACTTATCGATGAGCTTCTTCTTCTCCGGACTGCAATCTCTACGAAGGTGAGGTGTGGATGTGGTGGAGTGTCTCGACGAATGAACAGATCATCGAATCTGACTCTGGAATGAGACGTTGGCGGCTCTAGCACGCTTCGGTGGCTCTCCAAGGTCTCACCCCCCTTTTTAGGGCTCTTAAAGGGGTCTATTTATAGGCTCCCATTAAATTACCCTATGAGCAGCCAAGCACTCCCCCGTCACACGGCCAGGAAGAGTTATCATTCAATTGGGAGGCATGGCCGTGCTTGTAAGGCACGGCCAGAGGCAGACTATTCTCTGTTGGGACACACGCTCGTGCCTCTGAGGCACGGCCATGGATAGGTGCTCCTCTGGTGGGAGGCACGGCTGTGTCTGGGGGACTCAGCCATGCCTTGGCGTGGCTTTGTTGAGTAGACACGGCCGTGCCTGAGAGACACGGCCATGTCTGGCTGTTGTAGGAGGAAGGCACGGGTGTGCCTTTGGGGCACGTCCTGGGCTTGTTGATCTTCTGTTTGAGGGCACGCGCATGCCCTTGAGGCACGGTCTCAAGAGGTGATAGACATGGCCATGCTTGTGAGGCACGACCCTATCTTGCCATGTCTTCAATTAGTGCTCCATTTCATCTGTTTTACTCCATTTTCCATCATAAAACACACAAATACACGAGCAACCCTCCGAACTAGGAAATAGAGAATACAATGTCAAATGCACAAATAAAGGATGTAATGTACGCAAGATATAGCATGAAAAGTAGAAAGATGTGCGAATTAAGTATAAAAAACAGTTATATATCCTACGCACATCAGATTGTTTATTGTTTGATTCTTGATTGTTGCACTCTGTTTGACTTGTCATTCATATGGTGCATTACATGAGATTATTCTAGTTGCTTACTACCTGCAGAGATATGTTTGATACCTTGCTGAGTTTTGGTATGTATCTTTATTATCTTTATTTATTTGTCATGCACTATCTTTCTATATTACCCACTGAGTATTTTGTACTCACCTTTGGACCTTAAGATTTTTCTGTCTTCCCAGATATCAAGTAGGAGCTTACAGATGATGCTAGGGATCTGCCAGCTGCGCCATCTCACATCAGAAGAATTAGTAGATTTAATTTATTCATTTGTTACATTCGATATGGCTGTAGACAGATTATATACACTGGTATGGTTCTTGTCGCGGTTTTTTCGTTGCGGGGTTTTATATCTCATGTGGGTTTCCATATTTATGGGTTTCGACTTCCTCATGATTTCATAAGTTGTACTTGTCATATTTCTGCTTACGCATTCCAGTTTTTTTTCTTTTTGTACATGTGTTGGGTTGATTGCATGTGGTCAAGTGGGCCTTATAGGTAGAGTTCATTAACTGTTATGTTTACTTATGTGGGTATGATTGGACGTGTAGTCCATATGTCCGGCTGCATGTGGCTGAGTATATTCATATTTGTATTCAGGGAATTGTCATGGATATTGGGAAGGTGCTGTCGAAATTTTTCGGACGGCTATCTCTCGGGTCGTGACAATTTAGTGGTATCAGAGCATTTCGGTTCTTTCAGGATTTGTCGTATTTTCATTGCATTTGTAATCTATCTGATACCAATTCAGTGGTATCAGAGTGGCGCAGCGGAAGCGTGCCGGACCCATAACCCACGGTTCCGAGCCTAGGTTAATTTCTTGTGGCTTTTCGCTGCATTCGTGATTTTATGTTGGATTTATCGTAGTATTTATTACGTAACTGTAGTCTTCAGAAGTAACATTTCATTATAGGTTTATTAGTGTTTAGGTTTAGAATTTTTATCGCATTAGTTTAGGACTTAGATCCAGTTTTGTTTGGATTTGTCTTTATATCATGTAACTGAAAGGTTGTGAGATGGATATGGCATGGCGAAGATCTCCAGGCAATTATCTGTAAGTACTTTAGTATATTCCTTTAGTTGGTAGAAAATTTACACTGGTTGTATAACAGGTACATTCTATCATACGGCCTTACCTAGGCTCAAAACTAATGTAATTGACTACAAAACCTTTGAAACAATTTTGCATCATAGACGGTTTCTAAACCTACCATCATGTATTTACTCTAGTTCAAGATCTTTTCACAGTTAGTTTTCTTTTCTGAGTATTCTACCTACAGTTTGAAGCTACTCTAGGCAAGATATATCTAAATGGAATTTGAACTATTGCGTGTGCAAATGTTGATCCTCTACTTGAAATATCTTTTGTTATTAACTAGTTTATTTCCCTTAGTAGAAGGTATATTGTCAACCCCTTTATTGCATCAACATATGAGCATGCTATCCTTGCAAGGCTATATCTAGGTAGTTTAGATTGGGTTCTCGGTATTAAACAATTGTATTTGAATGGTTGTCAACAGGGGGGTTAAACTCTGGATCCGGTTAAGGTTAACTAGATTTGGTTAAGTTAAATTCGATTGAGAGGTGCAATTCGGTTGGGGGTTGATAACGACCTAATGTAACATGACTGTTGTTAAGTGAATTAAATTTATAAATTGTAGTAGTAGTTGCGTTATTAGATGATATTATCGTAGTCCTCTACATTAGCATCTTCATTCAGGAAGATTTCAGAGTCAGCTTCAGCCAGAACGGAGGTAGAACGGATACCCTTCAGATATCCAACCGGCCAGTACGGAATTCGGACATGATGTGACAATCAGAGTGGCGCAACGAAAGCATGGTGGGCCCTTAACCCACATGTTTGGGAATTTGGCATTCGAATTATGCCACTTTGGTACTATAGTAAGTAGGTAGGAAATTTGGGGATCAAATTTTTATTAGTCGGGGAGAATGTAATATTCTAGAAATTTTAGGGTTAGAATTAAACAATAAAGGGTAAGCTTTAATGGGTTTGGTTAAGTGGATTCATGATGGAAGAGAGTTCTGTAAAAACAAACACGATAAGGAGATTCGTCTTACAGAGACGAATCAAACGAAACTAATTTGGATTGAACCAGAGGTCGTTTGGTTAGTGAACCAAACGAACCGAGTTGAACCAAACTGAACCAAGTTGGTTTGGTTCGTGCTGGGAGAGGTTTTGACAACATAAACTGGATAAAAAGGTTCGTTTCGTGAAGATAAATCCAACAAGACTAGTTTGAGTCAAATCGGAGGACATTTGGTTGGTGAACCAAGCGAACCAAAGTTGAACCTGTTTCGCTATAGTAACCGGTTCAATTATTTTAATAAATCTTAGGTTTTTTATTTGGGTTTGGCCGATAAACAACTTGGTTTAACGGCATTAGTTTAGATTTAATCGGTCAATTTACTATGCACTCCTCAATATAACTAACCCGCCGCTCGTTCTCTTCCGTGTCAGCGAGACTGCGTCCGCGCGACCGTGCCCGGCCCGCTGCCGCCCGAGTCTGCCGGTGGAAATCTCGGGAAAACGCCCTTAAAAAGGGTCGTGCGAGGAGGGGAACCGAGCAACTCTTTTCCTCTCCTCTTCGTCTCACCGTCGCCACCCTCCCGGAAGCAGAGCAACAGCCGCCCTCGCCTCCCAGACCGAGACCTTGCTGCACCGCGTGGAGAAGAAGCCCTATGTTCGTGTTCAACCGCCGATCACCGCCTTCTTCCCTTCTTTCGTCGCTGCCCTGCAGCCGGCCGTTGCCGTGGTCGCCCCTTCTGCCACAAGTCCATCACCGCCGCACGAAGCCAGCCCCGAACGGGAAGCCAGCGCCCTCTGCCTCCCTGCCGCCGTGCCCTTCTGCCGCAAATCTGCCGACGACACTACCGCTGCATGAAGACCAGCCGCCTTCTGCCCCTACTATCAACCCCTTGCGACCACTCCGGGTACTCTTCTCAAGCCGTCGCCCTCCTCTGCCCTTCGGTGCCAGACCCTCAGTGTGAATCTAGGGTCGTGACACAAATCTAATTCTATACTCCTCAGTGGGAATCTAGGATCTGTACTGTGAGTACTAGAAGTCTCAGCCTCAATGGTATTTCTCTTAATCCTATTGCATAAATTAAGAATTTAACTAATTAAAAATTACTTAATTGAACTTATGGATTGTTTAGATGCTTACCTTGGCATATTAGATCAAATACTAAGGACTTGACGACCTAGACGGTGTGAGTGGCTTGAGCAGGTTGCAACGCTCAAGGGGAAGAAGAATTTGGACGACTGTAACCTAAGGTTCGAGCACCCTATATAGACGAGTTCTGGGCACCTTGATTATAATCGGGTCGTTCGAATTTTACAGCGACGTGGGGTGCTTGAATTTACTTCGGGTGCTTGGATTCCGAAAATCGTAGACGACTAAATGAAACTTAGGTGGTGTTCGAGAAGCGATTTGAGGTGCCTGGATTTCTATCTGGGTGCCTAGATTCCATCGGACCTGGCTTACAGATTGGGTTTAATGGGATTTAATGGGTTGAGTTTGATTTAAGTTTGATTATGATTAATTAAATTTTAATTTTGTTGAGTTTTCAATTGATTAGATTAAGTTTTGATTTAATTAAGTTTGAAATTTAATTAGATTAAGTATTAATCGGTTAAGTTTAAATTTAGTTAGGTATTAATTAATTAAGTTAAATTTAGTTGGGTATTAATTGATTAAGTTAAATTTAGTTATTTATTAAGTTAAATTTAGTTAAGTATTAGTTGATTAAGTTAAATTTAGTTAAGTATTAATTGATTAAGTTAAATTTATTTAAGTATTAATTAATTAAGTTAAATTTAGTTAATTAGATTTAAGTTTTAATTAATTTAGTTTAAGTTTTAATTAATTAAGTTAAATTTAGTTAATTAGTTTCCTAGTTCTATCTCTCTCATTTCTAGATTATCAAGTACTAAATCCTATGGATTATGTGAGATGATTTTTTTACCCCTGGGACAGAGTTGAGTTAGTTACGATGGAGTAGAGTTGTTGAAGTGGACAAGGATTGAATCTCGACGAAGCCGAGATAATGCCCTCCTTCGTCGTGACCAACTGCAACTTCTCGATTTACCTCCTCACAGATGGTTGTGGGGCTGACCGTGTGGGGCTGCTGGGGTGGCAAATTCCACCTTTTACTTAAGAAGTGTAACATGATTTTTTAATTTTACTTAATTAATTAAAGATGTAATTTTCTAAGACTTGATTAACCTTAAGTTAAATTCAAATTTACTATCGAATATTTAAGTATACATTTCAGGTTTCAGCTTTTAGGTAGTGGCGAAGCATAGGGGTCTTCTAAGGTATCATAACAATGACCACTTTCTAAGACAAAGTTAATTCATGAAATTATACACTTAGTTAATCTAAGAAAAGACTTTAGTCCAACTATTCTTGAGTGTGGTGAGGTAGCTTCGGTTAGTTCCACTCAGCTAAGTAGATCAATAGGGTACTCCATACCCTACTTAACTACCTATATCAAATTATTGGTGTAGGGAGCAATATATGATCGAATCTAAGTTTTGATAATGACAAAGGGTTCAAGATAAGTTTGAAAGTGATCTAATAAGCTGAATTGAATGTGTAGGTAGCACAGGGAAGTCCTTGTTGCGGCAAGACAAAGAAAGTCCTAGTTATGGTTAGGCAAAGGAAGTCCTATTTACGGTTAGGCAAAGGAAGTCCTAGTTGTGGCTAGGCAAATGAAGTTCTAATTTGGAGGATTGGACAGAAGACTTAGTTTGGAGGACTGGGTAAGGAAGTCCTGGTTAGGACGACAGGGTGTGGGATCGTCCCGGTGTAGTGCGCGTGTTTATACGTTTCGCAAACGTGCACAGTGGAAATAACATAATAATTAAGAAGAAATTATTACAACACACACATGCAAATACAAGAAAAACAACAGGTACAAGACATGATTGGAAATTAAAATTTTGTAGAATAGTAAATATTCTATGTGTACTTGTTGATGACGTTGAACGAAGTTGACATCAATTAAGTGGTCCTTGTCGAAGTTCTACCTCTATTAGTGATCCACGCCAAACTCTCATCTGGATGACTTTCAAAGCCATGAGTCACGTCATCATCTTCAGTATTAACCGATGATCGATAACGATTGATACGAGAGAAAACCTAATTATGAAAACACGCAACAACGTTTGTCGCGATCATTTTTTGGGACCTTCTAACTATCACCGGTAATTGTATTCCTGGTGTAGTTTTCGGTGGATAATCTTTGACCGCCGATTTAGGATAAATAGTCAGACACTCTTTCTGACATTGATGGAACGATCTCCGGAAGCCATACAAGCTCCCGGTGGCAAACCTGATTACAACCTAGCAATGACTCCTACTTTGACGCGGCAGTAGCTCCTCTATTCTCCTCCAACGAACGACACGAGTTAGGATTTCCAATCACTGACGAAGATGGAAAATGGCATGATGTTAATGTAGGATTGATAGAACGCGCTAGAGGGGGGGTGAATAGCGCGTTTCGCTTTTCAACCGATTTTTGAATTAATAAAGTAAACTTGTGGAAGCGACAATCTTATGCGGAAGCAATTACGAAAACAGACAAAGACACAATTATTTACTTGGTTCACAGCCCAAGACTGCTACTCCAAAGCCCACGGTCTTCAATTGTTTACTGCGGACAATCCACTAGATAAACTTGTTCCTTACGGATACAAGTTGAACGATTACAAAAATCACAAGATTGATAACAATAAGAATAAACAACTTGAGTACTTGTTACCAAACTCAATTAGCCGAATCTTGATTGATCTTCTTTTTGTTGTGAATTCGGCGTAGAGGCGACTCTAGGGTTGCTCAGGAATGCTCGGGGCGCCGATGTCTCAACAAAGTAAGCATGGGAATTGTTGGAAATTGATGTTCTTGGCTGCTGGTTGAACTACTCTTTTATACCCGACTCAAGTCGACTCAAACCCTATCTCGAGTCGACTCCAGCTTAGCTTCGATCCTTTTCCTCCGCTATGACTGTGTCTTCAAGTCGACTCGATCCTTGACTCAAGTCAACTCCAATCCGACGTGGAGCCTTCCTGATAATTTTTCTTCTCCGTTGCATTATCTCGCTGACGTGGCTTCAAGTCGACTCCAATTTTATCTCCGGTTGACTCAAGAGTTGCGTGGAGGAATCCCAAACTGCGTTGACGTCCGAGGCTGCTGACCAGGCTCAAGTCGACTCGAGTTATGACTCAAGTCGACTCCAGCAACCTTTTCTGAACAGATTAGCTCAGAGTCTACATTGTTTAATTTTTCCAACCCTGCATAAAAATGTTAACCAAAATAACATGCAAATTTAATCATTTATAAGAGATAGTTCCTAGAACTTTCTCTGAGTCTTAAGTTCAGGTCTCCAATAAGACCATGGGTTAGACCGACGTCTACTGTTCCCCATGGGAACACGTCCTGACCCACTCCTCTTAGGAGAATTTACCTTTTGTCAACGGAGTCCTCCTAACTCGTTGGATTTTTGCTCAGCTCTGTCCTTAGCCCCTCGGATTTGTGCTGCGGCTTGGTCCTCCTGACCAGCCCAGTCTTCTACTGCGACTCGATCCTCCAGATCAGCCTAGACTTCTACTGCGACTCGGTCCTCCTGACCAGCCCAGACTTCTTGCTACGACTCGGTCCTCCTGATCAGCCCAGACTTCACCTGGTGCTTTGACTCTGTCAAGTCTTCAACCTGATCCTCTAGATCAGGTCTTTCCATTACCTAGCTTCCACTAGAACTTTTCTCAAACCTGTGCTCTGCACACTTAGATCAGTATAATTAGCTCAACAACACACTTAACTTGAACCTAGTGTCATTATCAAAATTAAGGTTCGATCGTCTGGTGCTCTCTATACCAATAATCTCTCCCTTTTTTATTATGACAACTTAAGGTTTCATGTTAAGTTAAAATAATCTAAGTCACTTAAAACAATAAGTAAAGATAAAAAATATGCATGAAGTGTTCAACTAAGTGTTCAACTCCCCCTTAATTAGGTCTCTCCCTGAATTAATGCTTCTTAAATGAATTTTTGAAATTTTGATTCACTCCCCTTGAACTTGATATTTTGAGAATATTTCAAGTTATAAAAATATTTCAAGTTCTTAAAAAATTCTTTGAAAACCATTTTTCAACTCAAAAAAATCTTTTAACTTGAAAAAAAACTCTTTTTAACTTGAAAAACTCTCTTTAACTCTCCCCCTTTGACATAATCAAAAATATCCCTTAAGGGTTTGAGTCCAAGCTTTTAATAAAAATATACTTAGAAAAAAAAATTTCTTCTTGAGGCACGTGTCCAACTTGAGTTTTAGCTCACTATTAGAAAGTAGTAGCTTGACTCAGTTAGCCAAGTTTAAGTGTATCATCCTAATAATCGTTTGCACATAGGGATACTTAACTTGATCAGTATTTGTTTAAAGTCTAAATAAGGTTCGATGCACTGACTTAAGCATCTTTGTACTTATACTAGAATCTTATACATCTCATACCGTTCTATGTTTCACAAACACAAGCAAGTTACCTAGGGTGCTTGTGAGATGTCCACTTAGATCTATAGGATCATGCTTTCTAGGGGATTGAGTCTAGTCTAGGGCTAAAACATCCATTTCTTATTTTTGAAAAACAAAATTAAAAATAAGTTTTTCAATACTAAAGTAAATAAAATTTTGAAATCATTTTGGAATCTTATTTATAATAGATTCAAAATAATAGAAATATGTGAATTTTGAAAACATCATTTTAATATTCTACCAAACATAATCCTAATTGTTAACAAACAATAGAAAAGCAACAAATAATGCATATCAACATACTGACTGTAACAGCATATGTAGAGTAAGTTAACCAAATATGACAAGAGTGCAAGTCAAACAGCTAAACACTGGTACAATATGTCCAAAATAACAAGGTAATCTACTACTGTGGTGGTGTTGGTGGTGGTTGCTGCATAGCTCTAAGTATCTGAAGAATCTTTGCTATACTGGCATCCTGAGCATCAAGTCTCTCAATCATGGTCTGAAGTAACTCCTCCACTTTATTAAGTCTCTGATCAGTGGTCATGGGAGGAGGTGGACCAGATAGATCTGGGAGGCCTAATAGCTCCTCTATCTCAACTCCAATGTCTTCTACATCAGCTGTTGGCTTCGACTGGGGCTAGGGTGGCTGAGGCTGATCATGAGGCTGTGGGTGAGGCTGAGATGGCTGCCTCCAGAAAAGTCTCTCCTCATCATCTATGCTGACACCACCTAATGAGAGCTGTCTAGAACCTATACTTTTAAAGTCACCATGAGGTAGAATCTCACCAATAGTGGTGTCTACCCCTAGTGTACTCAATAATCTTGTCAAAATGTGACAGTAGGGCATGTGAACTCTCCTACTAGTCACTATTGATGATGCATAAACAATGGTGTGGAAGATCAGCAAGCCTAAATCAAGGTCTAACCTATGGATAAGAGCATACAGTAGAAAGGAATGAAACAGTCTTATCTTGGTGAGGTATCTGGTTACAAGAGGCAAAATACAGTTCACAATAACTCTATACAGGACATAGTCCTGTATCCTAAGTCTGTTGGAATGAAAGGACACTAGCCCAGGAGCTGGATCCTCCTGGAAAAAATAGGTATGCATGACATCTAAAGTAATGTCAGCGTAAGGGTCGTCAAAAGGTAAACTAGTGGGAGGATATACAACAAAAGTGGACTAGGAGGGACGAAATCTTACAAAAGTGTTAATCATAGATGGTGAAATAGTAATGTCCCTATGTCCGACACGGGAAGTGATAGTCTGATCATCGAAATAGACGAGGTTGTTATAAAACTCAGAACACAATGTAGAATTCACCGGGGTCGTGCAAAAGACAAGTTTGTCAAGGTGGTAATGGTTGATGACTTCCATAGAATATGGACATGATTGTAGGAAGAACCCTCTCTCTAATGATCGACAGGGTATGGACAGATATGCTAACTCCTCAAACCTAAGTCTCAACTCATTGGTCGGGAACCTAGGGTCAATGGAGGGGGTCCTGGAGGGTGCAGCCTCTCTACCTCTCTTATACCATCTATATACAATATTTGATAAGATTACTTGAAAGGAAGCTAAACTATTAATGATGATGAGAAGGTTTAGAGTTTTACTTGGGCATCTTGATGGTCGAAAGTGATCTCTGTTGTCCTAGCGTGCTTTCTGTGGTGCGAAACTCAAAAAAAACGTGAGTAAAAAATGGCTTTCAGAAGGGTGGGACCACGTGAAACCATGCGATCTGTTTTATAATTACGCTCAAGTTGACTCGAGTGGACTCAAGTCGACTTGAGTGGTAGTGGGAGTCAATTCAGAATAGTGTCGAGTCAACTTGAGTCAGTGAAACAGTGTTTTTCGAGAGAAAATTGGCACCATTTTTCTAGTCAGTTCAAGTCGACTCGAGTACTCAATTGAGTCGACTCAAGCTGATGAATTCTTAAAAGTTGATTAAAAAGTAAGTTTCTGAGAATTAATTAGAATTTTTGAAAAAATTATTTAAGTTTAGAAAAATTCTTAATTCTAGAAAATTATTAAAGTTTGAATATAATTTAAATTTTTAAAAATTATTAAAGTTTTTGAAAATTAGTTAAGTTTTGAAAATAATTAAGTTTTTGATATTAATTTAAGTTTTTGAAATTAATTAATTAAGTTTTGAAATTAATTAGATTTTTAAAAATAATTTAAGTTTAGAAAATAATTAATTAAGTTTTGAAATTAATTATATTTTTGGAAATAATTTCAGTTTTGAAAATAATTAATTAAGTTTTGAAATTTATTAGATTTTTGAAAATAATTTAAGTTTTGAAAATAATTAAGTTTTTGAGGTGAATTTAAGTTTTTGAAATTAATTAATTAAGTTTTAAAATTAATTAGATTTTTGGAAATAATTTAAGTTTTGAAATTAATTAAGTTTTTAAAAATTATTAAAGTTTTGAAAATAATTTTGTTTTAAATTATTATGTTTTTGAAAATTATTAAAGTTTTGAAAATAATTAAGTTTTTGAAATTATGTTAAGTTTTGAAAGTAATTAAATTTTGAAAATTATGTTAAGTTTTGAAATTAATTAAGTTTTTAAAAATTATGTTTTGAAATTAATTAAGTTTTAAATTATTAAGTTTTTGAAAATTATTAAAGTTTTGAAAATAAATAAGTTTTTGAAATTATGTTAAGTTTAAAATTAATTAAGTTTTTAAAATTATGTTAAGTTTTTGAAAATAATTAAGTTTTGAAATTAATTAAGTTTTTAAAAATTATTAAAGTTTTGAAAATAATTATGTTTTTAAAATTATGTTAAGTTTTGAAATTAATTAAATTAAGTTTTGAAATTAATTAAGTTTTTGAAAATTATGTTAAGTTTTGAAATTTTTTATGTTTTTGAAAATTATGTTTTGAAATTAATTAAGTTTTAAATTATTAAGTTTTTAAAAATTATTAAAGTTTTGAAAATAATTAAGTTTTTGAATTTATATTAAGTTTTGAAATTAATTAATAATATATTAGAATTTTAAACTTAATTAAAAGTATTAAGCTGATTAATTAAGTAAACTTAATTTTGTTGGTTGGGTTATCTTTAGAAAGTTATTACCTAACTCATCTCACCCAATCTAAGTGATCAATCAGTGACCCTATGGATGTTTGTGAGATAATTTTATCAATTTTATCTTTGTTTATTGTTCGAGGTATTTATATTTGATTAACCTTGAGTTAGATTCAGGTTTAATTGTCAATTGATTCAGTTCAGATTTCAAAAATTAGTTTTTAGGCAGTGGCGAGACATAGAGGTCTTCTTAGTTATCGGAGCAACGACCACATTCTAAAACAAAACTAATTTAAGAAATTATGAGCTTAACCAATTTATTGATAAACCTTGGTCTAACTAGTCTAGGATGTGACGAGGTAGCTTCGGCTAGTTTGGTTAGACTAAGTGACTCAAGTTAGGTACTCCTTACCCTTCTTGACCACTTAACCTAAACCTCCCTAACGTACTATCATCTCGCCCCACCCTGGTACTAGGTTGGCAAGAGTTAATCAAATAGTTGGTCCTTAATCTAACCTAAATTTCTATTGCAGAAAGATAAAGGCTAAGTTAAACATGTTATCAAACAATGAGTTTTGGTTCCCCCAGGATCGTGCCCCTTGATTGGTCGAATCAAGTGAACTTGATCCATAGGGACCAAGAATTGGTTCAGTCCAACTGATTTAACCAGTTTTGATTTAGGAACCCACGCTTGAACTCTAGTTTGGTTTCGTTCTCTATGTGTTAGTGTTATGAATGTCCTATGTTTAGCTACATACCCAATGCCCGATCGATTGTATCCAACCTTCTGTGATCCAAGTATCATATCCAGATACTTAGATCTAGAGGTAAATTACTCAAGCGATCGTCTGAGTTCAATGACTTGGATTTTCAGTTGAGAATTTTCTTCCTCGAGTTGAACCCGAGTCGAATCCTCAACCGATTTGTCCTGAGTCAGTGGCTCAATGTTAACTTTCTCCTTGAGGAGTGCTAACTCCCTTTGTAGTGATTCAACCAAAGCATTTGATTTAGCTAACTTTTTTTGTTAAACTAATTATGATTGAAAACTGGTTTGTCTTGAGCTGAGGGAGCCTTTTGAACCTTTTGAACCGGATACGAATCCGTGGCTTTCGTCACTATCCGAATCGTTGCTCAAGTATGGTTTGTCTTGAGCTGGGAGAGCGAGAAAATTGGTTGTAGTTGGTTCCTCATCTGATTCTTCGGAAGACGACTCGTCCCAAGTCGCCTTGAGTGCTTTCTTTTTAGTCTTCTGTTCTTTCTTCTAATTCGGGCAGTCGGCAAAGAAATGCCCTTTCCAATGGCATCCGTAGCACTTCATTTTGATCTTGCCGGCGGATGATGATTTTGAATTATTGATGACCTTCTTGATT
Organism: Curcuma caesia; assembly: GCA_037834155.1. NCBI lineage: Eukaryota > Viridiplantae > Streptophyta > Magnoliopsida > Zingiberales > Zingiberaceae > Curcuma > Curcuma caesia. The sequence goes on along the minus strand of JBBMKF010000078.1, from coordinate 1,515,052 downwards.
TCTGATCGTCTTATTCCGTGCTTTTTTTTGAAACATCTTTTGTACGAGGTTTACCAGCTCCGTGGTGATTTCATCATCTGCTTCAGATTCTGAAGTTTCTGAGTCTTCTCGTACCTTCTTCTTTATTTTTCATTCTTGTTTGGTACCTGCAAATAATGCAATACCTTTCTCCTGCACTTCTGTGTTAGACTGCTCATGTAATTCTAATTCAGAAAAGAGATCATCAAGTTTTACCTTTGAAAGGTCCCTGGAAACTTTGTAAGCATCTATCTACCATGGATGCCCACAATGTGTTCCTTGGGAACACTTTCAACGCATACCTTATCACATCGTGATTTTCTAATGTTTCTTCGATTGCGTGTAGCCCATTCAGTATGTCTTGGATTCTTACGTGTAGGCCACTTGCAGTTTCTCCTGCTAACATTCGAATGTTATATAATTTATTAACTAATAAATCTTTTTTACTTACCTTAGTGTCGGATGTCCCCTCGTGAACACTACAACAAAATTGACTTTCCGCAGTACGTCATTAACAGCACACAATTTTAGTGTGCTGTTAATAATAGTTTTTACAGCGCACATAATCAAGTGCGCTGCGGATAATAGATTATATTTTAAAATTAACAGCGCGCGTTTAACAGTGCGCTGCGAATAGTTTTTTTCGCAGCGTATAAAAATTATACGCTGTTAAAAAGAGGGGAAAAAATATCATTAATAGCGCGTATAATCGTACGCTGTTAAAAAAAGATTATTTATTAAATTTTAATTTTTTTCTTTAAGTGTTTTTTTGGCATTTTCACGCTGCAATCCTTTTCTCCCGCTCCGAGCCGCTCTCCGCTCCTTAGGTTTTCTGCCGATCTCTCGATTTCTCACCCGACCGCGTTTGCCCGCGTTTGCAGACCTCCGCCGCACAAGCTCGCCTGCCCACGCTCTCCCGCACGTCGCTTGGCCGGCCGCGCTCGCCCGTACGCACTCGCCTGCCCGCG
>JBBMKF010000078.1:1383707-1401100 GCA_037834155.1 Curcuma caesia | reverse complement strand
AAGTATCTCCATTGGCATGAGGCCTTTTGGGGAGAGCCCAAGAACAAAACGATGAGGGTTTAAGCCCAAAGTGGACAATATCATGTCATTGTGGAGATGCGGACATCCTATTGGACCCAACAACTTTTAGTAACGATCCTAACAAGTCGCCGCAGGGTATACGTCTCTTTTTACAAAGAACGGTGAAACTTGTGTGAGCTATTCAAATGCCTTCGGGCACTTTGACTTATGCTCAATCATCCTGAGTTCATACCTCCTCGAAGACGTTTGTTTAAGATGTCAAAGTATAAACCTCCATGACCAAGGTGACTTGAATACCACAAGTCAAAGAAAACTCATACTTATGCTGCATCAAGATCTTCATTGATATATGTTTAGAACCATATGAAGTCTCAAGGAAGGTCATTCCAATAAATTAATTACCTTTAACTAGCATCCATGCTTAACTTTCAGCATTCAATGTCTTCAGCCAGTGAGATCAATTGCTTAGTAAACCAATGAGTTTAAAATGTGCTAGTCTTAACAAAATTGATAACGTTCGTGCTCATCAATTGCTCGACTAAGGATAATTTCAATACATTCATAATTGTACATGTAGATATGCTCACTAGTTGTGATTCAATCACAAATTCTCTCATACTATAAATCATGTTGCGGACATTCAGTAAATGAGTTTAAGATCTAATTAAACACATAGAAAATATACACTCAAATAGTAAATTTTTATTTATCCAATAAATAATATAATCGTAAGGCGATTGCCTTAGGGCACCTCTCAAATATAACACGACCCGCACCGCTAATTCTTTCACTTGGGCATTATATTGACCCTTCAACAAGGTCATTTCAACTTAAAGAGCTTCTACTTCTTGGTGTCGCAGGAGAAGTTACTTTGCCTAGGCTTGAAGCACATCTTGGAGCCTCTTCATCTTTGCCGCTGCCCCCTTTGATTCATGACTGGAGGCCAACCAAGCCTCTAATTCGACTATTCAAGACATCTATTGTAATTACGTCTAGAGGGCATCCGATACTTGGACAGTGAATTCAAACGCCTTAGCCCATACCTACAAGATTAATTAAGTTATATATAAATTCACCCGGAGGTTAGGCTTACCTTTCTTCATGGATCCTTACCCCTGTAAAATCCTTTATCATGGCCTTCACTAGCCTAGCGAAGGATTGTTGTCTTGCCGCTTCATGAATGTTGTGTCTTATCTTGGCCATGTCGTTGATTAAGGTTATTACCTCAGCTACTACGACCTCTAGCTGAGAAACTACATTCTCAGGTTCGACCTCCTCCGTCATCAGTCGACGAGTTGATGATTTGGGGCAGTTTGTAAGACGAAGTAGAAGGGCACTTGATCCGACTGGAGGGACTTCAATCCCCATTTGAAGACTAGGGGAGGCGACCATTGGCGTGTTCATCTTCGTGACTGATTCTTGAAGGCGGGATCTATTTCTTGGCATCTGTCATGACTCTTCCGACGATTCAGACACCTCAACTATTAGAGGTTAGGATGATGACCCCTCTATAGCTACGGTCATGTTGTCTATTAGCTCTGAAGATCGAGCCTCTTGTTAGTTGCTCGATGGCTAGATAGTAAGGATGTTGCATCCTTTTGCATCAGGCATAGGTTTCCTCATCTGTTTGTTGATGGTAGCTTTCAGCATGGTTTCAAACTGAATGGTCATTGGAGAAAAAGTCAAAAAATTGGTCAGATGCTGGTAGAAGATAAAAATTTCGTTTAATGTAGTGATTGCTTCATCACTGACCTTGATATATACCCTGAGAATTCCAACAATAGCTGTTGATCTACATGCAAGTTATTTGCCCCAGAGCCGTTGGATCCCGCACACGAATTGATAGTGATGGGCTTCTAACAAATCTTCAATGCTCAAGACACATGTCAATTGCATACCGATTGTATTTATGTGCAAGTAAGATAAATCGACCCCAGACATGATACGCTGTCATACATATCTCTCATGTTAATGTCGCGCATGCATATTCCCAAACACACTCACTAAGGGGGGCGACTAATTGATACCACATCAGGCCTAGGTACGGTTCGATGGCTAGGCTAGGATCCCATCAATCAAATCAGTCGAACTTGCGTCTCCTTCAATTAGAATTAAAGGAGAGACAATTGTGATATAGTAAAAAAAAGGAATCGTACGTGGTAGAGTCAAGTCAATAGCCAAGCTCAGGTATAGGTCAAAAGTTAAGACTTAATGGAGGTCAAAGAGCCAACTCAATCTTATTAGCTCGGTTCGAGAACTTTGGCTCTTCCATCGATCGATCTCATTATTATATTTTACTTTTGGTTAAGTCTCAATCCTAATTTGAGTATTAGAGTGGTCATGCCGAGCTCCTTTGGTGCTCCTCTTAACTCTCATCGAAGTATTACAGATATCTTTGATATCTTCTATCTCTCCAAGACCTTCAACATTATCATCTCTATTATTCTATCTTGTTAACTCATCAGACCGTAATCTAGGAATAATATAAAAATGGTTAAGTATTACACCACTTCCCTTAAATTGGAATATTAGAATTTTTGAAATCACATAAATTTGATTTGTGTATTATTATACTTATTTATTTATTTATTTTTATCATACAATTAATAAATTATAAAGATGAGTATAATTAAATAATAAAACTTATTTTGTGTCTATTCACTCCCTCCTCTTTAATCATTGAGTCGTAGAACTCTCTCAATTAGAGCAATTATGTGAGAACGACGACAGTGATGTTTTGGCTTGTGTTCATGATAGTTGCTCACCAACAACATTAGCGACTTAATTAGTCAATAAAGCTTAACAACCACAAACTTAATTTGTATATATATATATTTCATTTCCTTTTCAATCAGTCCCATTTAGTTCATTTAATTTATAACACAGTTTAATTAATTAGCACAGTTAGGCACGCAGTAAAATAAGGAACCTAATTAATTATATATTATTAATTAAGCTCCTGTCATCCAATATTTTTCATGCATCCAATCAAAAAAAGGAAAAATTAAGCTGTTCATTAATTTAATTTCAGCACTTTATTAATTGACTTAGTACACAAGCTTAAAACTCCATCCACAGAACCATCAGCACATCCCAAATTAATGGTGATTAATCAGCCTAAATGGACGTGCACGCCGACGGCGAGGATGAAGACGGCGGCGAGGCCGAGGAAGATGATGGAGTGGATGAAGATGGACATACCGCTGGTTTGCAGGTTGCCGAACTCCACCACCCGGCCCTTGGCCGGAACCTGGAAGAGCAGCCCCGGCGAGAGCAGCACGAAGAGAACCACCGCCACGAACACCGGCCCCCAGTCCGCCATCAGATCTGGCCACTACCAGAACTCCAAGCAGCTAGCAGCTAGCAGCTAGCTAGCCAAGCAGACGGATCGATCGAGGAAGAAGGAGAGAAACGATCGAGAAGCTGGAATTAAAAGGAAAATGCATAAAAGGCCAATGATGCATAGAGCATTAAGTAGAGTGTGGTGAGGTCAACCTCTCCATGGCATGACGCTAAGCATGAGCTTGTATATGGAATTTTAATGGGCAAATGGATCAGGATGAGGACGCGAGTGGTTGTGGCTTTTGAGAGCTAGTCTTCCATGGCATGGGACCATGAGTTGAATAGACTTGCAATACCTCTTATTAAACAATGACTCATGATGGAACTTGTCTTCGTTTTCACTCGGTTGATTAATTAATTAAGGAATCTATCATTCAGCTCACTTTAACTCTACCGAAACCATAAGTTTCAGGCGGTTGTTGGAGTGTCTTCTCCCAAATTGTAAGCATAGAGACATGTGTTGCTAGAAGTTTCAGGTTTGAATCCTCATAGCAATATGTATTTGTTGACTGAGGTGCTGTGCGATTCAAGTCTCAGGAACATGTATTTGTTGGCTGAAGTGCTATTGAGGCAGTATGCTCTTATCAACATAGTAGTACCATGCTCCAAAAAATTCCTTTAGAGGTTTTCTGATATGGGGCCGTTTTGGTGATGGGGCCAGTCACTATAAAAAGGTTACCCACTATAATTTGTCCCCGGGGCAATGGTGCTGCGGTAGGACATCCAGGTTGTCACCCAGACACTTGCGGTTCGGTCCCTAGCTACAGCGTATTTGCAGAAATTTTTCTCCAAATGGGGAGTGCAATCAAAGGATACTGGACGTCTGGGCCCGGCTGACTACTGCGTGTGCTTCTCGATTTACCCTGATGGCCGGTGGGAAACTTCTGTGGGGCCAGACCAGTCACTTCCAGAAATAGTCAATGAGGCTAACTGGGATTTATCATCATTTTTTTCATAGGGTTGATAGATTAATTCAGCTCATTGATCAGGTTTTGAGATATGTAGTAACTTAATTTGATTAGTTAATTTGGTTCTAGCTAGTAGAGTTTTTCTTCCTCTTGTTTTTCTCATATATATTTGGGATGAATAAGATTTTAAGTTTAAGACTTAATTTGAACAATTAAAAAAATAGATTCACCATCTCAGCGGCTCCCCTAGAGCCGGAGAGAAGTAAATTCAAATATACAGACAAGAGACGTATGGTGGAGTGAATAGTAGACAAACTTTGAACAATTTTAAGATCACCAGTTCCTATCAATTTGGGAAAGCTAATTAATTTGAACAACATATTAGTGAACTTGTCTATCCAATTAGCAAACCATAAGTGAGTCAGACTAAGTAAGTTGTCAAGTTTGGGTGAGCTAGAGGCCTAGATGGTCCAAGTGGGTTGGGAAGGTTATATGATTCAGTTGAGTTGATTGATTTAGTTGAATTAAGTTGATTGGCCAATCTCTATAGAACTCAACGGGATGGTCAGATAGGGAGTTCGAATTAGGGATGACATTGGGTTAAGTGCTCGTGATTTTTCTAATACCTAACTTATATTCATCTCCTTTTAAGTGCTTGTGATAAAGTTATTATTGTGTGATTTTATAGTTACATATTCGAGTTGCGAAATAATCCCTTGCGGTGCTAGAGGTAAAACTGCGTACGATAAATCTAATATGATGCGATCATTTTCCGAGATCTCATATTAACGGAAGCTTCATACATTAAATTATTTTTTTATAATTAATCTAGTAATCGACATAAAATCTAAAATTTAAAACATATGCCACATATATGGTAATATTTATAAATTAGTTGAATTTTAATTTTTAAACTTCATCACAAATTATTATTATAATTTTAATATTGATGGTATATTTTAGTGTCTGGCCGGCTCATGGCTTAGGGCCGCTGGAAACATATAAGTTTCATTGGTAAATATATACAATTATTGATTAACATAAATTTTAATTGAGATTTATTTTAACTGATAATCCAAATTTTTATTAGTAAAATTAGATTTATTTGATAATTTTTAATTTTTTATTGATCAAAATTAGATTTGATCGATAAATTTAATTTTTTATTAGTTAAAATTAAATTTGATGGATAATTTTTAATTTTTTACTATCTATAATTTATAATTTTTGATTGACTATAGTTAAGTAATTTTTAATTTTTTTAATGATCAAAATTAGTTTAATCGATTATTTTTAATTTCTTACTAGTCAAAATTAAATTTGATCAAGTAGTTTTAATTTTTTTTATTGTTAAAGTTAGATTTTATTGATAATTTATAATTTTTTAATCAAAATTTGATTAATAATTTTTAATTTTTATTGATTAAAGTTTGATTTATTGTTCTATCTAGTAAATTAAAAATATTTATTAGTTATATTTACTAGTAATTGATATTTTTTTATATTTTTTTTATGTTTAAAAGCATATTTAATATTATTTCTCTCTAAATTTTATTTTATTTTCTCTATCTTCCTTCTCCTTGGTCATCAATTTTTATATTGTTATTATTATGCCTTTGCTTCTTCACAAGTATTCTCTTCTCCTCTGTCATCAGTTTTATATTATTATTATTATACCTTTGCTTTTCTACAAGTATTCTATTGATGCAATCGACCTCTAATCAAGGTTGACCAAACTCGAGTTGATTCAAATTGAATTTCAATAATTAATCAATATGTTAGTTGACACGAAACGGAAAGTCTAAATGAGTCACGGTTGATTGGACACTTGGTGATTGAAAGTTAATAGCGAGTTGGCAAGTGGGAAGTCCAAGTGGGTTATGAGTGATCGAACACTTGACGGTTGAAAGTCCAACATAGAGTTGACACAAGAAGAAAATCCAAGTGGATCATAGTTGACCAAACATTTGATGGTTGGAAATCCAACAAAAAGTTGGTATAAGACATGAAGTTCTAATAGATCAAGATTGATTGAATGTTAAGCAATGAGAAATTCTCGGCAGATCAAAGTTGATCAAATGCTAGGCAACGAGAAATCTTGACAGGTCAAGGTTGATCGAATGTCGAACAAAGAAAGTCATGGTAAGTTGAAATCAATTGGATATCGGACAAGATGAGAATTCGACTTTAGCAAGACTAAAATAAGAGTATTAGTCGATTGATAAAGTATATTGATCGACTAATAACTATAAAATCTCAAAAATATAGTTGCTACAGTATATAGTGTTGATGATCAATAATTACTACAATAACAATCGACTAATTACAGTTTATAGCGTATAGAAATTGCAAAAATAGATTGAAAAACTCAACTAATGTCATCAGTCGACTGATGAGTTTGATTAGTCGACTAATGACATTATAACCACGAACAAAAGTTTTAAAAATTGATTGAAAAACTCGACTGATGCATCAATCGATTAATGATGGGTATCAATATAATCGACTGATGTCAATTAAGAACCGAATAGAAGCATCTTGATTTGATTGCAAGATTTAATTGATTAAGCAACAATCAACTCATGGTAATGAGTAGTCAATTGATGTTGAGATGGATGGAGCCGTTAAACTGACAAGTCAAAGTAACGTTCGAATTTATAGTATATCAATAGACTAATTAGTAAGATCAATCAACTAATTGACAGAAATCAACCCCAACCTAAAGGCTATAAAAGAAAGCTTTCGAGGAGATTTTTTGAGCCAATTCTTGAGAGGTTGAGACGAAGTGATGTTGCATTTCCTACCATCAAGAAGCATTCCAAGGCGACAACAAAGAGTCTAAAGTGAAGATCATTCTTGTAACGTGTTGTATTTACACCGTTCTTATTTCTGTCTCTAATTTTGTTTATGTGTTGCTTTGTATACAATAGGTGTTGTAAGAGGCTTCTCTATCTTCGGAATGTATTCGAGAATGAGAAAAATTGTGAGATAGTCATTAGGATTAAACCGTAGACGTAGTCATTTTGGGAGGTGGTGAATCAATTAAATCAGTTTGTCTTGTGTTTGTATTTTCGTGTATTATATATTTTTATTTCTGATGCGTATTAACCTTTTGTAGATGAGTACGAAATTAAAATTAAGCGATCGAAACTATTCATCCCCTCTAATCCGCACGGGTGCTAACATATTCATCACACTTTCTTTCTTATAATTCACTTTACGAAAAGACTACTAATTAAATATTTTCAGCAAATAAATTTGATTGATAATTTATTGAAGTTAAAATTAATCAATAAAAAATTAAAATGTATGTTAATTATTATTATAATAATAATTTATTATTCATGGTCAAATTTAATTAGTATTGTTAATATTGTATTGGCCAAATTTAACTTTATTTATTTAGTTGATTAAAAATATTTATTAGATAAATATATTATTTTTTTAACAAATTATATTTGAAAGTTTAGGAGAATTTTTGTTTTCAATTTTACAAATAAAAAGTGAAACTTAATGCAATGATAAAATTATTACTGTGTAATTATTAATCATAATTTTCAATCACAAAAATAATCTTTTACGATGTACCTAACTATTCTCTGGAAGTCTGGAAGTCTCAGGTTTCTTAGTAAGAGTACCTTGCAAAACAAACTATAGCTCACCAACCATATTTTGGTAACTCTGTTCAGTGGTGTCCACCTCTGTATTAATTTGAGATGATAAGTTTTCAGATATTTTGATTGAATCTTGAGGAACATAAACATTGTGCAATTCTACAAATCCCTTTCTTAGTATTCTCTTCATCCTCAATGCTGGCATTTGAACTACTACAATATGCAGTGGAGTTCAACTTGATAAACATAAACTGCAAGAAGAAAAAAATGTAACATCAGAAAAAAGAAGATAGCACAGAATAAATGCAGAATGACATGTATATTGGTACGTAAATAGTATAAACCATCACAACTAGGATAAAGCCCTTGATGTGCTTATTACCAATTGAGACATTGACTTCAACTAAGAATTTATTAGTAATGTTCTAATTAGATAAGTGTTGTTTTCTAATGACATTTACATTATATAAGCATTCAGCAATAAGCTTGACAAAATACTAATAGTTCATTTTTGAAAAATAGTTTCTGAGCATTCGACAAAAGTTTGGATAGGTGACTAAATAATTCATTTACTATGTCAACTTGGTGAGTAGAATTGCCCTTGTGATGCCAAAGTGACACAATAACTATCATGAGCTCGTCACTCAAGAGTTACTTGAAAAACAAACCTTGTAGCATCTTATTGAAGATCATTCAAAAAGCAACTGATGCAAGAAATGAAACTAATCATAATGCAATTTAAAAATTCAAGAAGCAATGTAATCACTAAGAACTAAAAGATGTATGATGAACACTTCATACTTAAGTAGCTTATATATATCATATGACTAGAGAACACATGAACACATAATAACTAAGTTGTTTATATCACTGAGTAGGTATTTTATATTCATATGGTTTCTTTTAGTCATCACATCTTTATCCTGCTTTCTTCATTACCAGTTATATAATCCAGATCTTATCATTATAAATTTTTTTAACATAATATTAGCAACTTGAGTTTTATCTAGTAGAATGAATTTTTAATATATTGTGTTTGAATGATATATGGTGATATGTATTTCTTTTTCATTTTTAACTATTGACTTTTTATATCTATAATTTGTAACTAACTATTATTTATAATAGGAATGACTCCTAAGCTTCAAACTAATAGGAAATCTCATTTTAAATTTCAACCTGAGGTTGATATATTTTACACTTTTATATAGATTATTTGTTCTGTCTTGATCAAAAGTTTATTTGATTCGATAAAAATTATGACAAAAGGAGTGCTCTATAGTAGGAAGACTAATACTAGGATCAAATTGGTGTAAAGTACAAATACTATAGTTGTCCTAGAACTAAAAGAGAATTTAATTAGACCTTATGATCTTTTATAAAAGTTTGAAGATACACTTGGAGGCAGAGACTGGATTCAGAAATTAGAGATAGACTGTGCTGGCTTTAAATATGGAAAGGATGAGTTAAACATCAAAATACAATGAAGAAAGAAAGAATCCATTAATTTTAATTCGATACTAAATTGTAGACTACAAATATCTATGTAATTTTTTTAAAGTTAATTAAATTAGAACCCAAAATAGCCCAAATGCATGAAGTTATACTATGTAATCTTCATCAAAAGAACGAATGGGGTGAGAGAGGCTCGAACTCTCGAGCTCAGGATAACTCATCAAGCGCTATGAGACCTACGCACTAGCCAACTACGCCACCACCCCGTTCAAAAATCTTCAAAATAAGTTAATGATAAATTATTATAAAACTCACAGGGCTAGGCTACAGCCCAGGGTAGCCCCTACTTAAATCCGTCTCTGCTTGGAGGAATAATAGCTTGACCTTATCATCTGGTATGATTTTAACCTTTTAACAAAATATTATTAATTTTTAATATTTATCGTGTTATTAAAATTTTAAATAAACATGAAATGTATTTGTAGTTGACGATAAGTTATGACTATTAATACATATAAAATGATATTTTCTCAATTGATATGATATTTAATTTTTAAAATTATTTTCATTAATTTTATATTATCATTATTTATTTTATTTATACAAAATATATGCATTGTATTTGTAGGTGATATGTACTTGAATTTTATTTATAATAGGTTGGTTGAAGATGATTTATAATAAATTAGTTGAGTTAAATAGGTACTCAAATCTTATTAAGCTTGGATATTTACGAATGTCCATTCAAGTAAAAAAATTATTTTTCCACTTCACACCGAAGGAAAATAATTTTTGAAATATTTTAATGAGAAGAAACTATTTTTTTCTTTAAAAATTTCTAAAAGAATATTTTGTATAAGAAATATTATTTCTTCAACCTTAAATACTAAAATTACATAGTATTAAGCTTATAATGGTTAACTGAAAAATTATCTCATTTTGAATTTTATATATATATATATATAGAGGCTTCGTTCAATTAATTTTGGAGATAAACAAATTAGTATTCTCTCTGATTCACCTATCGGATAAATCTAGAATACAGTTTAAATTATTATTTATATTTTATTTTTTTACTCAAAGGGAAATTGACATACTCACAAAATTCTTCTCTTGTGTGCTTTCTGAGTTTCCTTCTGCTAATTTGTTTTGTTTTACTTAAGCATTTGAAAAAAAATACAAAATGACTCATTATTCAATAAAAAGAAAATCATTTTGCCTTTCAAAATTTTCTATTTTTCCTTTTTCATCATATAATTTAAACATATCAATTTGTTTCGTAGATTTTGAAGGTGATCTTGGATTGATAAAGATATTGAAATTTTGAGTAAAATGGAACAGAAATGCAAATTCAAGAAAGTAAACTGTTAAAATAGTAAAACTCCAAGGGGTAAAATAACACTTAATTAATATGTCATTAATTTAAAAAAAAAAAGAAAAACTGCGAACGTTAAAAAAAATAGTTTTTCTAATTTATCCTATTTTTTTCTAAATATTTTTTGGAATTTTAAAACCATTAAAAGTATTTAATTGTTTAACACTCGAATGAAAAAGCATATATATATCTATTGTCATCACATTATTTTTCTATTAAATGCATTAATCATATTAATAATTGAGAAAATGTTTAGGAGCATTTTAGAAATTTTATAATTTAAACCGATATTTTAGGAAAGTAATACGTTTTCTTTCCCGAAAGAACCCACAACAAATGCGCCACCATCTGTCTCAGCCCAAAGGGAAGTGTGAGGCCCAACTAGAGAGCCCAGAATAATTTCAAGGGCCAGCCCATGACAAAGGATTCCAATTCTCTTGACTCTTGAGATATCAGCTAAGAAAAGAAAATTGTCTTCCTAAACAATGAGGGTTTAATATAGTTTATACTGTGTTTGGTTGAGCTTTCTATTTTAGTTTTAACTACTACTTCTTCCCTGTACATCCAAAACCTATATGTATAACTAGGAAACTCAAAATTCTTATGTAGATAATCCTGCTGAGTCACATGTAACTTTCATAATCCAAAAACATCAACTGTTCGAACATGATCTTATAAGATCGATCGTAAATACTGATAGATAGACATATATATAGCTGTTATATATATATAACTGCTAGCTCTTCGATCCAACTTATCACAAACCTGTCAGTATGTCAGGTGACGGCATGCAGGTGTATATATCAGCGACTAGACATGCAAATTTGCAGCAGTATTAATTTTACTGAACCGCCTAGCAGATTTCGGGATTTTTCGTTTCAATTTTTGTAACATTAAATCACACAAGGTATATCCTATCCAAAATGATGCATGGTGTTGCTTATGTAGTTCAAATTTGAGTAGAGTAGAAAGGACTGTACGTACAATCGCCTTCTCTATAATTGGTGAAACAACACTGAAGAGTGAAGGCGCGGAAAGTTGAGTTAGAAGGCTAGCTAGCAAACTTAGTTGGCCCCGTTGGGATGCGAGATCGAGGAGGCTTGGCGCGAGGCTAACAAAGCTAAAGTCAAGGTGAAGACCGCTTAGATGGTGAAGAATTAATAAGGTTGAGGTTGAGATAGAAAAGTGGTGCAAAGGAGCCAGGATGCATTCTAACAGCGCTCACGAGCTACAGTGTGAGTTAGCAAAAGCCCATACCACTGCGCGAGCTTTGGAGGAGTCATCGAAACAGACTCAGGAGGTGCTGACTTGGGCCCAGCATGAGCTAGTTATGCAAGAGGTGAAGCTGACTACCCTGAAGGGCCAACAACTGCAACTTCAGTCTGACCTTCGTACAAAGACCTTAGTGAAGAAAAGGTTGAAGCTACAGTTGACTGAGGAGAAGGGTAAGGAAGTGAAACTAACCTCTGAGCTGGAGACCATCAAGGCTGAGCTGACTGACTATCAAGCAGGTGAAGAAGGTTGCTAGGAGGACCGGAAGAAGGCCTTTCTGGCTTCTGAAAAATTCTACAGTCTACTCTGGAAGAGAACGAGTAGCATGCTCAAGCATGGATTCGAAGGTGTCATTCGCCAATTCCTTCATTCATGGCTCATCCAGTGTTGGAGTGACTTGACGTTCTTTGACCTGAAGAAGGTCTAGGAAGATCTGCCTGATTCTGAGAAGGACAACCGATCATTCCTCCTGCCTCCAATGTCGACTCTAGTTCCCTATTTTGGTTATCCTTGTGTCGCCTCTCTTTGTATTGAATTTGAAAATTTTCAAATAAATGGATGTACTTTTCTAGCCTTGTCTTGCTTTGTGTGTTGAATGTGTGTCTTTGCTACGTTTCTGAGTGATGAATGAGACATGCCATGACTAAGGCCATGACCCCTTGTAGGCAGTTAGAGTTAGTAACGATTGAGGACTCGCTCTAATAATCCTATAGCCTTCCCATGGCATGGTCAAGTTGAGGGGTACTGAGTAGTGAGTGACCCGACCGGAGGTTGCTAACAGAGAGATGTCGAGCTTGACGTAAAACCAAGTCCTTAACTCAGAATTTAAGATTTCGAGTCTATCGTAAGGTTGAGTCGCTAGCTTGGGGCTAAGAGTTCCAAGTCTATCGTAAGACTGAGTTGCTAGTTCAGAGTTAGGAGTTTCAAACCTGTCATAAAGTTGAGTCGCTAGCTCGGGACTATGAGTTCTGAGACTGTCGTAAGGCTAAGTTGTTAGTTCAGGGCTAGGTATTTCGCATCTATCGTAAGGCTACATCGCTAGATTGAGGCTAGGAGTATCGAGATTATCATAAGGCTAAGTCGCTAGCTAGCTCAGAACTAAGAATTTCGAGTTTGTCGTAAAGCTAAGTCGCTAACTCGGGGCTAGGAGTTTCGAGTTTATCCTAAGCCTAAGTCACTATCTCGGGACTATGAGTTTCGAGCTTGTCGTAAGGTTAAGCTGCTAGTCCGGGGTTGGAAAATTTGTGTCTATTGTAAGGCTAAATCACTAGTCAAAGTCTAGGGGTTCCGCACCTATTGGGTAAGGCTGAGTCACTAGCTTGAGACTAGGAATTTTGAATCTATCATAAGTTGTCTATGTATGGTGTTGGTTGGTAAAGGAACAACCAAATTGGCCTGGACTTGCCAACCTGCTTAATGCCTTTAGAGCAGCTTGTCATTATGGTCTAGAGAATGGTGAAGTTTCACCAGCAATGATTGCCAATAGAGAGGTTTTCTCTAAGATTTTGACATTTGTTCTTTCTGAAGCCAAGGGAATCTTTTGTAGGCTCTTGAGGATTTCAGATTTTTTTTTGAATAAAGGCACCATTACAAATAAGCCAGAATTGAAATCTAATTAACTTTCCGAATTGAAATCTAAAATTTATGTAGAATTAAGTTATGAGAGAACTCTTGTTAACTATCTTAAGTTGGAAAGAACTTAAATATCTAGTTTTTATTACAATCAATTTATTGTACATTATTTGTTTTTTTCATTGTTTGCAAGATATTTATTATATTATAAATTAATTTATATCATGATTTTATTTGATGCAGGATGGGATGATGACATATTTGTATCATTTAGATATTGATTATATCGTAGAGTATCATTTGGATATTGATGGTATGATATGGATATTATTTATATATAGTTTAGATATAAATATTTTTTATCGTTTGGATATTACATCATATTGTTTCGTTTGGATATTGCACTATATTATATCATTTGAATGTTTTGTATCATTTGAATATTTTATATCGTTTGAATATTAATGCGATATAGATTGTGTATATGATAAATTTGTTGTTTGTCAATCTTTGTCGGAGAGAGCTGAGTGGTCGAGTCTGGCTGCCAAGTCGAGTGGTCGAGTTGCCGAGCCTAGCTGACTGCCGAGTGCCGAGCCAAGAGCCGACTTACCAAGCTGAGTGCCGAGATGCCGAAAGTCGAGAGCCGAGACGCTGAGTTTGAGACGTCGAGTGGCCGAGACGCCGAGTCCGAGACGTCGAGTGGTTGAGACACCGAGTGGCCGAGACACCGAGTGCCGATACGCTGAGACCGTGACGTCAAGTGCCGAGACACCAAGAGCCGAGACGGATGATGCCGAGGTCTACGTTCAACGCAGATCACGACGGATGTCTATTTCCCAGGATACAACGGCAGGACCGACAAAACGATCAAGCAGTACTGATCGTTACCGGCGAACCGATTACACCCAAAGGTTATCTATCACCGGGGGAAGCAGAGGAAAGGGAAGCTAGGATCGAAAACACTCAACCGGTCCGACATTCGGAACGGGATGGCAAAATGTTGGTTGATCCGCTTGAGCAAATTATGTCCTGACCGGTTCGACATTCGACAATTGCACTCGCAGACAAGTTGCCTTACGGCACCACAGCCACCGTTACAAAAAATTGAATAGGATGATAAAATATTAGTTGATCCGCTTGGGCAATTATGCCTTGATCGGTCTGACATTCGACGCGCACAGGTCGCGCTTGTACACAAGTTAACTTACGGGTAGTGCAATTCGGGCCCTGAATTTGCACCCCTCTGCACACCCACGCGTGAGAGAGAGCCTCTCCCCATGCATTTGTACACAACATCAATGCTTGTGATATAATATAAATCAACCAAATTATCTCTCAATTACCAATGTGAGACTAAAACTACTCCATATGAGGGTCTTCTCTATCCTTCCATTTCCTTGTTTCCATTCATATTTACAACATTTGTGATATGTATTTTGAATGTATATTGTAAATATGAATTGTATATGATAAAGTTTTAATATTGATCGTCCTTAATAGAGTTTTGATATGAATTGTATATAAATAGAATATAAAATCAAAAAAATAGAGGGATGTTGATAAAATTTTTAAAATATTAACGATAAAATTAATGACAGAATTAAAATTCGATTACTAAATAGTAAATAAATTTTAATTCGATATTAAATTAAATTATGATAAAATTTTTTATGATTTTTTTTCCGATCGCAGCAGACGTACTTGTATTTTTTATGTTTAACAAATCACTATTGATTCATATTGAATATTCTATTTGAGCTTAGCATATGACTTGTCCCACTGTACTTGCTCTCCTTAATTGTACCTAGAAAAATGGTAAATAATACGAGAGCATAATATTCTAATTTTTTTATTTGTTAATTCATAATTAAATCTTTATCTAGAGAGCTTCAAAAGGTTAATAATCAATATTTCATGTCAACCATATATTAAATATTATACACAATAATAGTCATTATTTATTAATTAACCAAATATTATTTGCCATTCTTGCATGCCAGCTCAGCGCGATTAAAAAGACGCAATAATCATGCCGACTGCTTTAAAAAATGTGATAATAACGTCATGCATGTTTGATTTGACTGGACGATTAATGTTAATTATGCTGCCAAAAAATGTCTTCTACGTATATAAAACTACGTTGAAAGTTTGTAAGCTTAGCTTGCATGAAACAATAATCGAATACCAATAATATAATGTTTTGAAAGACAAGCTTATTCGATTTGATCTTAATTAATCTTGTGGCTAGTTGGAAAATTAATTAATTTATGGACGTAGTTAATAAATCAATTAACAAGTAGGAGCTGATCAAATTAGATGTGGTGGCCATGGTAGTAAAGAAGAGAAACATGCACTTAGCTAGGTCATTATAATATGTTGCTATAAAAATTAACTAGCAACACATACAGTTTTATATATTTTATTGATTCATTTTTTTATATTATTTGCAAAAGAAATTAACCTTCGTGCATGCACAAGGTTCGTTTTAAAATATAAGATAGATATAAGAGATGATGTAGTCATTAAGCATAAATATATATTCACGTTACTTAGTATATGTAAATTGTGGAATAAAGAAAATGACAATATTGGGTGACTAAAAAAATATATATTATCTTCTTCCCACGTAATTATAAGGATTTTAAACTCAATGATGAAGAAGCAAGTATATAAATTCTAACAAAATCTATCAATTAATATATTTTGTTTGACCATCCACTGTTATATAATATATATATTTTACTTTTTCATAGCTGTTTTTAATATGTTGTATATAATCATAAATTATAAGTATTAATTAGCCAATTACCTTCAAAATTAATTTCGTGTGAAGTTAATTATCCTCTAAATAGTTTATTAAGAGGAGATGAGATGAACTAGCTACATTCTATTAATATATAAAAACATCAAAAATATTAATTCTTCATCTAAATTTAAAACGCTAGCTATCTACTTAGCCAATGCCTCGCCTTCCAATTCCACCTCTCAAAGCTGCAGGGAGTTGGAGAAGAAGAAGATCAGGTAATTAAATTCCTCTCCTGTTAATTAATTATAGATATATTTGTAATATTGCTTGTTCTTACATCATGTTTTATGATCATGATTCATGATCATGGAGAAAAGATCGATTTATAGGAGAAGATTTTCCCGATCGATCGTCGTCTGACATGAGCCGATGGCCTCGGGCTTGAACTTCCTCCGGCCACGGGGCCACCGGAATATTCGCCATGGGAGCTTCTTTTCTGACGACGTGATAGAGGAGGAAGAGGTGGTAGTGGCGTTGGAGGAAGAGAACGAGATCAGGAAGCGAGGAGACGCCACTGCTCCAACGACGACGACTGCCATCGTCGGCAGTTGGTCGGAGATCGCCGACGTTGATCGGGGTGGCTCCAGCTCGGCATCAGCGATGATGGACGCCGTCACGATTACAAGGATGACACCAGATCGAGCAGCCATGCCGGCTCAAGGCATAGTGGCCTATGCCTAGGGCCCCAATAAACTTAGGGCCCATTGTTATTAAAATATATATATATTAATAATTTTTTTATATCAATCAAACAACATGTTTATTTCATGAGATCACGACACTTTGATTTTCATAGGACCACATCATGCCTATATGATTACGCATGGAAATTTGATACCTTCATGCATTTGACGCATTACTCACGCCTGCATGGATGAAAATTAATGCATGGCTGAATTGATGAATCATTCTAAAAATAAATATATTAATAAAGTCTTATTTACGTTCAACAATATCTTAAAAAAGATTAAATAATCTAACAATTTTATCAATTGAAAAAATTTTATTAATAAAATTTAAATATAAAA
>JBBMKF010000078.1:1324174-1338631 GCA_037834155.1 Curcuma caesia | reverse complement strand
CTCCTTAAAGAGGTGCAAGCAACAACATGCAATAGGTTGAGGGAATAGGATATCACTTGAGGGTCTTAGAGGAAAGCTAGGTAGCACAACTTGAGCCTTTACATAACAAAATGAGAACAAGACCTTTTATCTATTCAAGGAAGCAAAAGGTGATTTCACTCCAAGTATCCCAATATTGCCGACCCCACAACAAGATACAGGTAGGTAAATTAGGTATGTAGTAGGCCCCCAAGAGGCAGCACATTCTGTCTGTCATCCCCGCAAATTGAACCCATAGCCATTTTATCTATTCAAGTCTCTACTAAACATGGATAACACAATTTTCTAAATCTAGCAAAATAAGAATAAGACATTTTCTTTTACTTATTGTCATATGCACCTGCAAGTGAGAAATCATGAGGAGAAAAGGAGGAAGAAAAAGGATATACACACAAAATTTAGACATCAGGAAGAAGGAAAACAAAGCTGATGGTAAAGAAGTCGAAGAGTACTGTTGGTCTTTTATGAAGGAGAGCAAGAAGATTCGAGGATTATGCAATAGAGTTCTTAGTTCTATGTCAGTGATACTTGTGATCGTGAGATGTCAATAGAGGACATACAATTGCGATGATAGAACCCACAATACTGCTAGCAATAAAGCCGGAGAATGCTACGGTAAAGGTGTTAGAGAGTCTTTTCCAACTATTGGCATCGAAGATGGTGATTTGCCAGCAATAGTTCTGCATTCAATAGCAAATTTGCATACAAATAAGGTGATCATCCTTGAAAACTATTGTATAAGAACTATGGTAGTCGGAGGATTCACTAACACTACAACTGAAATATGGCACTAGATGTGGAATGTGTTGAGCAAGCAAGCGGTGGGAAGGTTAATAATTCTTTTGATGCTCACTACAAGCTCCAAATGTGAAGCTTCCATCACTTTGTAGATGGTTGTGACCGTTGACGCAATGGTGGGCCATATTTTTCAAGATGTCAAAGATGCATGCCAAGAAGAGGTCGATGGTGATGTTCAATTCATCTAGGCAAACCATTGACGCAGTGAAGATGGCAAAGTGGAAAGTTGCTAAGACTAGGCTTTCCATTGAACAAGAGTTTGCATAGGCAGACTCGCCATTACTTGGTTCATGGAGAAGATAACAATAGAGATAGGGCAGGAGAGACATTATCAAAGGATGAGAGTGTAGGCCGAAGGTGGACTTCCCCAAGTGCCCAAGCAAGTGGAATACTTCTTTCCAAAACCCTAGACCCCAAGAGGCAGCTATTATACAATGTAGAATTTGGGAAAAGTAAATATCATACTATTTAATTATTTAATGTTGTAAAGGGATAATTGTGTGTGCGCGCGCGTGCGCGCGTGCGACTCATTGTATAAACCCTTGATAAAAAAATCCAACGTACAACTAAACCCACTACACCAATACCCCTCTTAACAATCTTAGCAAGTGTAAAAGTTTAGCTATCAATTTGAAGTAAAAGTTTTAAATAGATTTTTCTTAAAAAAATGTTAAAGTTTAATAATTTTAGCTAGTTATTAAACATAAAAAATCATATGGTGTAGATAATATGATGATAATTTGGGTGGTAGTTATGGATAATATATTTTTTTCTTTTACGGTGAGCAAAATAATTATATCTTATATTCTTTGCTATTTTATGAAGGAGAGCCTTGGTGCAACGGTAAAGTTGTTGCTATGTGACCTGGAGGTCTCGGTTTGAGTCTTTAAAACAACTTCTTGTAAAGTAGAGTAAAGTTGCGTACAATAAATCCTTCCTTGGGACCCCTCATTGGTGGAAGCTTTGTGCACTGGGCTACCCTTTTTTATTCTTTGCTATTTTATCAACTTTCGAATATCTGGAGCAAATTTATATTTCAGCTTGTAAGCCAAATTTATGCTGTTTCAGGATTACTATGATGAGCTTATTGCAATAAGAAAATGCCCTGACCTGAAGATTAACTTCAACAATGATAGTGGCAAAGGTATGATTGCC
Source organism: Curcuma caesia (assembly GCA_037834155.1). Classification (NCBI taxonomy): domain Eukaryota; kingdom Viridiplantae; phylum Streptophyta; class Magnoliopsida; order Zingiberales; family Zingiberaceae; genus Curcuma; species Curcuma caesia. Next base: position 1,336,639 of record JBBMKF010000078.1, on the reverse strand, counting down.
CAATTTGTATGTGCAACATTCTTATTAACCGTGTTCCTACACATGCTAGTGGGAGCTGTCTAAATGTTGATGATTTAGTTCTGCAATTTGTTTTAAACATGTAAAGTTTCCTCATGTAATATATATCCATCTTATCGACATTACTTATTGGAATTTGTATTGGTAATATCATTGGCTGGTACATGGTACTTCATTCAGTGGAATAACTCTGGGATGCATCAGTACTTGGGAAATTTCATTTTGTCCATTATCTACTTGGTCTTTCAATTTCTTCCCTGACCTTTAGGGGAGCATCCAATAAATTTTGCATTTTCAATTTTTCAAGCCCCCTTTTATCTCTATAACATGATGTAGAAAGGCTTCACAACTAATGTAATCTATATAAACTTTGTCCCCACTTATTTTCATTTAAATTTGGGTTTCAAATCAACATATCACAATACAGAATGACCATTGCTAAGAGCTTCTTGATGTACCTTTTACTGTTTTTTTGACAAATGGTAGATGAGACCATCTATACCTGTTATTTACAGCTCTTGTAGCTTATTTATTGACATGATGGTAGACCTTCACTGTTTTTTGACAAATGAAATTGGGTACCATCTATACCAGATATTCTACAGCTCTTATATCTTAATCTTTAACCAGAACAAATTGAGCCATGCCCAGATCCCAAACCGATTCAGTCAAGCCAGATTCATCTAGCTACAGTACTTGTGATGTTGGAGAAATTCTTGCTCAGATGTGCCTTCGTAGCTCTTGATTACGACAGTACCTGTTCTAGTTTTAGATGGGTGAAACAAGGGTAAGAGGCATCTTGATGAAACTAATAGTTTTAGATTGTCAAAGGGTATGATTCCCTTTGGCAATCAGGCACCTTTCAGACTTGAACTCATTCGCCGCTGTCTGTGCATATACATCATTGGGTCCTATTTAGGATTCGATTAGAGAGTATTTCAAACCAAAACAAGAAGGCTAACAATGGTTGATTTCATGTAATTTATAAGTTTCTAAATTTGTTCCATCCATGTTCCCAATTAAACTGGGGGGTTGTTTCAACCTTAAAACTCTTATTTGCACTTGAGATTTCCAACATGTAATTAGTTCCCAACTCCCCCCAACCACCACCACAACACACACATTCAAAATTGTCATTTATCACCCACCTTCCGCTCACACTTTGAAATCCTTGTCAAGATGCCCACTCCTTATTTAATTGCTAATAGAGCTAACAATTTTGTGCACTACATATGACATAATACACAATTGATTGATTTGCAAATAAACTTGTGGGTGGATATCTTTCATCAAAATATTTTTTTAGCAAAAAATCTACATATGTGCCTCTAGCGATGGAAATAGTTGTAGGTGCCTCAGGTGTTAATAAAGTTTCTCAAACAGGGAGAAACTCTAGGCTAGTCAGTCATCTATGGGTGAAGATCTTGAAGAAGAGGATATTAATTTTGAGAAGAAAGTGAGGAGGAATTGAAGTATTTTCTCCTCTTAAAAGGATGATTGTTGCTTATCACTATTCATTAATCAACTTATTTTATTGCGAACTTAACATTATAACACTGGTCATCTTTTTCATTGTTAGATATTGTAGTGTGATGACTCTAATCATAAATTTGCTATGTGTTTACTTGCAATGTGGCTTCATCATTGAGAATGTTTTATTGTAATTTTTGTTCTATTAGTTATAATAAGAAAAATAATTATTTTGTTGTTATGCATTTAACTATTTTTAGTATTTGTTCTTGCAATATCATAATATACAATTAAGAATTTATGATTGTAAATTACATGTAGTTATATTTTAATAATATTTTATTGTTGACATCTTAGTCACGCTTGTGATTGTGTTGGGGTAGTAGATGGTTTAGAATTGCTTTATAGTACCTAGTTTGGGACAAAGGTTATGATATAATCATGGTTTGAGGTATTGAGCCATGCCAGTTGGTACAGATGGAATTTGCCATTGTGGAACTGATCAACACACCATCAAATTTGGTTTTGCCAAAAACAAAGGAGAGAAGGGAGAAAGGGAGGCAGATTAAATATAAATTTTGATTAAATTTCTTTAAGAAATAACTAGAGTTCACCGTGACATCTTGATTAAATAAAAATTTATTCAAGTTAAGAAAATAATTAATTATTTTAATTTCATAATTTTTAATTCATGTCATTGGAATATTATTGAAGATATATTATAATTGTAATTGAATTAGATGTGCTCTGAATGGATCTGATTATTTTTTTGTAAAACTATCTAGATCAATTTGAAGTTAATTTTTTTTTTCAAATTCCAAGTTGATTTATAAAAAAAATCTTGAATCTAAAATTTTCAAATTTGATTGAGTCAAATTCCAATTGAATTTCATTCTTTTTAAAAATTTTATGTTTATAAAATTAAATAAATTTAATTACAAAATTTAAAATCTAATTTAAGCCTAAAATATAATATTTTAAATCTCAAAATTTAAAAAATCTTATATCTTTATTTGTTAATTCTGATAATTGTAGTTACGTAAAAGAAATAAAACCAAATTAAAACCAAATGATAATTTTAAGTTATTTCGTTTTATCAAACAGAATATAAGAACAAATGATATTTAATGTTCAAATTTCTTATCAAATGCTTATAAATAAGTTTCAAATACAATTACATAAACTTATAAAATATACATTCATTTTAAATAAAATTACATTCTTTACAATAAAAACCTCTCTTGTCTTTAAATTTGAAAATTTCTGATGTTGTAGAATTCAAAAGCAAAATATGCCCCAAATTACAGGGGACCAAAGGAGGGAATATATTATAAGTTTGAATCATTATGAAAAGAAAGAAGTATGCAATTTAAAGTAGCTAAAGTAAAAATCAAAACGTAATTAGTTACAAACATTTTTGTTAGCAATCTAATCAATTATTAAATAAACATTTAATTATAAGAAAAATTTAGTTAAAAGATATAACATATACTAAGTAAAATTAATCATATTGTTATTAATTATTTAATTAAATAAATATTGGTATGATACAACTGTATACTTCCAGTTAGGGACATAAATTCTGACATGACACAAAATTTTAAACTTTGGATATAATTGTCATGTGACTTAATGGAGGAGACATTGCAACAAGAGTTTTAAAGTTTGGGGGGTACAATGACAACTTTAAAATTGTGAGGGACATTTTGGAAAAGTCAATTTCATATCATGGAGCAGCTACTCTCTCTTTTTTTTCCTAGGATGGCATGTTCTATATTTTGGAAAATATCTTTATTTTTTCTTGAGCGGAATTAATCATTTTAAGTCTTGGTTTTGACTCTGAAATCCTATCATAATTAAGATAAATGACAATAATCCTTAATTTTGTTTGTCCTGATTTTCTGACCATTTCTATCATAGCTATTGACTCCCATGGCATTTTCCTGACCATTTCAATCTTATGAAGGAGTCTGATGTATTAGTGTTTTTGAGTTGCAGCTGTTTTTGCTGTCAAAGAATTTGAAGAAGGAGAACTTGTTCTAAAGGATCCTGTACTTGTGGCAGCTCAACATACTACAAATAAGGTTTTACTCATTATCACATTCTTTTATATGCCCATATTACTTAATTGTTATTTTTGGCATTTGCAGCTTGATTGCCTTGTATGTAGTCATTGCTTTCGATTTATTGGTTCCGTGGAACTTCAAATTGGTAGGAAACTCATTCTTCAAGATTCGGGCTTAACTGATGATAATGAAAAAGTTTGCACAATGGCATCACACGGTGTGGGAACAGATTCCTTTTTGAATAGAAAAGATAATACAAGTACAAGTACTTCCCAAAATTTGAAGGAAAATTACAAATCTGGAGAAGTGCTAGAATCACTTGTCAGGGGCAACCTATCTTTGCCTTTCTCAAGTATATTTTCTTTACCTTCAGTTGTTGATTGTCCTGGAGGCTGCAAAGAAGAGCACTATTGCAGGTTAGAAATACAATTGTGTATTTTCCATGTCACTGAAACATTTTGGTTAATTGATGAAAATTTCAGACAAAGCAAGTAATGTAATCATCAGAATTTTTCAGTCATCCATTCAAGTATGATGATGAATAACTGATAGGGTAAAATGACTGTTAAAGGTTCATGTTAATATGCTTAAGGCATTCCTGTATCCATTTTTACTTATTTACTATCTTGCTTTGCTAAATCAGATTATATTCTAACCCTTCTTACTGAACGCCTTGCTTTCTTTTAGCAAATCATGTGCAGATTCAGATTGGGAATCCATTCATTCTATACTCTGCACTGGGATGAACAAAGAACCATCACAAAGGGATGCAATGCTCAAGTTCATAGAACATGCAAACAGTAAGTTTATACAGCACATATGTCGTGTAATACAGTTTAAACATATTGTCATGATAAATTATCAAAATTCAATAAATTACGAACATGTATTGTTCAATCAGTGTCACGTCATGCGGACATTTGACACCACTCAACATGCTACAATACGTGTTAAGATGAATTAAAATGTTATTTGTATTATTATTGTTTTTGTAATTTGTGTTTATACAACACAATATCAAAACTATACCATTTTAGATGGAACATAGAGTTCGAACTTAGGTATATAGCCGTGTTCTTTTCTTTTCTTCATCTCCTTTTTTTCTCTAATTTGTCACTGACAGAAAACATCACAATACAGAAATTTTCTTTGTTTGCTATATGTGAAACTTTTGAACCTTGAAGTTAACTACATGAAAATTCATTGCTTGTTGCCTCATCATATTAAGATGGATATTAGCTAGTTTCTTTGTTTATTTGAACATATATTGAAACTGACATTATGTTGATTTTCCCCTTTTCAATTCTGTTACTAGTCACTCTTGAGAGGAGATGTATGCACTGGCAATCCAGTTTACATTTAACTCTCATTGCAAGCACCCTTTACTAGTTTAGTATATGTTGTTAATAGGATAAAGGTTTGAGCAAAGCCTTTTGAATAACCATTCAAGCTTTTTGGGATAAGTGGCTATCTAATCTAATTTAACATGGGTTCGTGTCATGAAATTAGTCTAGTCAATCTAGCCCTCCTGCACGCATTGTGGTTAAAATTGGTGAGACCTTTGCGTCTGTTAGTGTCATTTAATATAATTTTCTTCTTGTTGATCTTACGATACAGTTACTTTCTCTTATTCTGATTTAGCCTTATTCTCTTTATTAGGTACAAATGACATTTTCATTCTTGCTGCAAAGGTATCATATTAGTTTATTCTCCATTTGTCTAATCTTTAATTAGCAGACTTTTAAATGTCATGAAGTTCTGACAAAATTATCAATTTCTCGTGGCTTTACTTTCATGTTGCTTCATTTTATTCACCTGACTAAAAATTTGTTTAATTAGTGGCTTTGACCTCCTACTCGATTTTGATTCATTCTGTGTCCCTGTTGGCACCATCACATTGTAGGATAGCTAGAATGACCATCAGGTTCTGGGTTCCAACTTCAAGTGGCAACTAACTAATGCTCTTTAGAGTGTTAATTTTTAAAATGGGTTGTTTTCATTGGATAGTTTCTTTAGTAATTAGTATTGTACAGGTACATTATATGGGTAAATTTTCTCTTTGAAGATTTTACTATGGATCATTTCTTTTATTCCACAGTGATTTATGGACAGTCTCTAGATTAATATAAACATGCCTGCTTGCATTAGTCACTTAGTGATGCACTACACATTACGCATGACCTAAAAATAATGTAGCAATGCCTCTTCTCTCAAAGACGCTAGGTGTCAGCAGCCATTGCACCTTTTAGAAGATGTTTAAGCTAGAGCATGGCCATAATTAACATGCTTGTATGTGAACTGGTTGATGGCATTAGAATTTTGGTTCGCTATTATAAGGATGGAATTGTTAGACGTTGGAGAGGCTGGGGGTGATAAATAGCGTCGTTTGCGCTTGGTCTTGCTTTTAGAAAAACTGACTGAAATATGTAAAGAAAACAACAAGAACAAAGAGTAAACTTGGGTAGGCACCCCTAGCTCCTAGTACACAGCCTATGATCCTTCAAGTGGATCGCCCCTTGGAATTCCACTATAATTTTCTCCTCAGATATCTTTCAGAGGAGAGAAACCTCTTACAAATCTGAGCTTACAATAATGACAACAAAAGAATACAATTTGTTAAACAAATAACAAGAACAAACAAACGTGTGCATAGTGAAATTTTTCTTCCTCTTGTTGCGGCTTGCTTTCTTTTGCACTAGATTGCTCAAGATGGCTTTGGAATACTACTGCATTCACTCAAGAACTACAAGCTTTCTCTAAGCCCTTGCTAAAATCCCAAACCTTTCCTCTTTTTATAGTCTGGTTGTTGTTTTCTGGAATCCGCTGATCAGTTGACTTGGAAATTTACTTTTGGATTGCTTAAAATGTCCTTTGTTGATCGTTGTTGTGTAACTTTTTGATCGATGACTTTTCTTGCTTTCCACGTGTTGCATTAGTCGACCATATCCCTTATTAGTCGGCTGGTTATGCATCAGTTCACTCCACTCCACTAATCAATTGACTAATTCTCGAAAAGCAACATTCTGTCCGTTGGCAAAGAAACCTGATTTTATTGCCTAGTTGACTCGATCATCAATCAATTGAATACTTTAATTCCATCCACTTTAAGGTTGAAAGCTTATTGTGCTAAGATTCTCCATGTCTTTGGGATTTTCTTGTCTACCTAATACAAGTCAACCTCGACTTACCAGGATTGCTAGTGCCTCTTGGACTTCATCCATTGCTTAGTCTCTGGTCAACCTCGACCTATTAAGACTTCTTTTTTACTTAGCCTTACGTCAACTTTGACTTTTCAAGACTTCCACTTGCATAGAGGTTATTCCTCTGGAACTTTAACTTTGCTTTGCATTCAATCAACCCGAGTCAAGAATTTTGTCACTTGCTACACATACAGTCCTCCTTTATGTGTTTGGACTTTGTCAACACATGTTAAACTTGTTCCTTTACCAATTTCTCTATTGGCCTTTTACACGTGCCAACACTTGTTGGATTTCCACCATTGCTAACACCTTTGGACTTTCACCACTGTCAATACTTATTGAACTTTCACCACTGCCAACTATTTGTTTGACTTCTCCGTTGTCAAATGTCTAGTTGACCTTAAGCCGTTTGGATTTTATCCAATGTCAAATATCTAGTCAACTGTCAACCTTGACCTTTTTGACATATCAAACCAACAAACATATTGCTCACATAATCTCTTAAGATTGCTCTCATGCCTTTTAAGTTTTTAACCTTGTTAGGCCTTCGATCCATCAAAAGCACTAAGTTTCTCGAGCTTGCTCCATATCATCCTTCTCCTTGTCTCCAATTTTACATTGTTGCAGGTCACCCTAGAGTCCACCTTGTCAGTACCTCAATGCACCAAGTTTGTCATCCTTCTCCTTGCTTCCAAGTTCACCTTATTACAGGTCACCCTAGAGTTCATCTTTTCAAGCCTTCAATACCTTAGATGCATCAAGCTTTGTGAACTTGCTCCATGTCGTCTTTATTACCTCCGAGTTCATCTCATACTGAGCTTTCGAGATATTTAACCAACAACTACTCAATGATTCTTGTTCTAGAGTCCACTTCACCAAGACTTTGTTACCCTGGATGCACTAAGTTCTTCGAACTTGTTTCATATCATGCTTCTTCTCTTGTCTCTGAGTTCACTTTGTACCAAGCTTTTGAGCCATCAAGCACAAACCAAACCTAATTCGACCTTGTTGAGTCAAATTGTTCTGCGAGTTGGATGTCCACTATGCCCATCCCTTTATACCTGATCTATACATCAGGAACACAGCTAAAAGCTAACTTTATCTTTTGTTAAACACATCAAAATAATCAAAATAAAGGCGATCAAGCCTGGCCACTTGGTATCATCCTTTCCTCAACATTATGGACATGGAATACCCTGATTTCAAGGTAAATGGTCGTACTATTTTTAACTGGAAACTTATTCCAGATTTATAAGGGGTAATAGGAACGAAATAGTTTAAGGAATGTTTGATGGGCGATGAATGTTACTTAACCTGACATAACTTGGCTACTAACAAACAACATGACTATGTGAAGCTGTGAAAAATTCCTCATGCTGGAAAATATATGCATGTCTTACAACGAGCATTATCATTAAGCAGTACTATTCTTGACCATTTTCAGTCAGGTGCATGGATCTTATCTCTCTATTGTCATTCTTATATAGATTAAGTTGACTAAAGTTTTCTTATGTCTCCTCTACCATACCTTGAACTTTAATTAATTTAGCTCGGGTGTTGTGAAAATTCTTTGTAAGGATTTATGCTTTAAATGCCTCAGCATTCCTTAACGCTCTGTTTTCTTCTTTGTTTGTTTGGAAGTGAAATCCTCTTAAGAATCAGAGGTGTTGTTCAAATGAAGACATTGAATGCCTTGTATTTCTAGTTGATCAGACATAAGATGGTTCATTGTTATCTATGAAATGGCATGCACTGTTTATATGTTATTAGTTTATTTTCCATGGGAGAATCTGAGGCATCTACCTTCTAAGATGCATATTTCATACTTACCATTTTGTATTTTGTCCTAATATGTTATTGAACAATATATGTTAACTAGTTTTCTGCATCCTTCATGGCAATCTAATATAGGTATTTTGAGCAAACAAAGATGGATTATCTTGTCAGGTGATCTCAAAGTCATACGTGATTCTGAGATTCAGGAAACTGAACCATATATGTTAACTAGCTTTTACAACCTTCATGGCAATCTAATATAGGCCTTGATATGGTGGTTTCAAATCAGAAATGATATGTTTATTTGTTCATTTTTAGCAAACTTGATATGGCTTATCTTGTCAGGTGATCTCATACGTGATTCTGAGATTCAAGAAACTAAAAAAGCTATGTTTAAAAAAGAATGAAAAGTGCACTAAACTAGTGGGAATTGACTTCCCTTTGTTATTCGAAGCTTGGAAGCCAGTTTCAATGGGCTTCAAGAAAAGGTGATTTAACTAGTTCTACTTATCTTTTATGCATTAACTTCTTGGAGCAAAGAATCTTTTTTATGTATCATTTACCTAATTAAAAACGAGGCAATCTGTTCATAAGCCATTGACAAATGTGAGGTCTTCAGCAATTCAAACCAACATTAGAGCAATTCATGTGCAAAACTTATTATGAATGGTCAATTGATGGTTCAGAACGTATAAATTTCCTGTCTTGATTTTCCCATCACCATTACATGTTAAATGTTTTTGTTTGGATAATATGAAGTTGCCATTTGTTGGTACTTTCGATCTTGTATATAATACCATGTAATTTGAAAGCTTCAAGTTGTTAGTCTAGATTCTTCTAAGTCAGAAGCTTTCATTATCAGTTGCATACGAGTGTTAGGAAATTTATTGCTTGGTAGACTGTGGCAAAATTAGTTGGTGCAGCACTGAAATCAGAAGTCTGGGAGGAAATCAATGAGAAAAAGATAACTATCTCACACTACGAAAACAAATTCACATAGAGATTGAAAAGTGTAGTAGTTTCATAATACAATGAGACACTACATTTTTAGTCTCATGTTGATTGAACCCTAATGTACTCATTCCAAATCAAAGAACTCATGCCAAACTAAAAGATACTCAAAAGATACACATTGAACTACTACCAAACCTTCGACACCTAAAATAAACAAATTACCAAAACTGATTACAAATTAAAAACTCGCAGACGAAATTGATTTTGTAGTCACATCATTTCCTCTGTTAAGAAGAACTTTACTCGGATGAGTTGTCGATGTCTTTTGTTAAATTGTCATTTTCAAGTATAGGAATAATCTCTGCTCAAAAATTTCTTGAATGCCTTTTTTCTTTGGGCCTCCTTTCCAAAATTGGTCCACCTTATTCTTCCTTGTGTTTTGGTCTACTCAAATTTCACCAAACAAATGAGCATATTCTTCAATTTGTAAATTAAAGTAGTGTGTAAATAAATAAGCTGGAAAGTCAAATGAACAAATATTATAGTTAAAATTTCCCACAATATGACTAAATAAATTATATATGTAGTATATAGATGCTTCAAAAGTAGATGCCATAAGAAAATTTAAATTTATGAATGCAACAATCAGTATCTAATAATTATTACTCAATTAGATTTAATTGATTTGCAAACTTTAAAATTGATGTCTTGCATTCTTAGTTCTTGTTTGTGCAGTTCAATTTTCTCTTTATGGGCGTGTTTCCTACGTGGGAAGAAAACTAGTAAGGAAATAAGATGACAAAGATTTTCCTAGTGGCACTTTTTCTCTAGTTTATCATGTGGAAATAAGGGATGAAAGAAAAAGGTAGTGAGAATATTTCCCCATATTAGCTGTATATATGATACCATATTAGTTGTATATATGATACCATATTAGCTATATATATATATATATATATGGTAGTATATATATATAGCAGTATATATTTGTTAATTATGTTAGCTATTAATTAGTTTTATTAACTTTCTAATTGTAGATAATTTCCTAAGATGAGTTTAGTTTCTTAAGATGGGTTTCTAGTCTTGTATATAAGTATACCTCATCTTTTAATAAAGTTATATATTCTTTTTCTACCTCAAGTAACATGGTATTACAACATTAGAGATTCGAAATTAGGGTTCCATCCTCGCTGCTGCTACTCTCTTGTTTTCCACTTGTTCGTGTGCGCACCAACCCAACGAGCTTGCGACCCCGCGCTTATCTCGCCGCCCATCAGCTGCTATGTCTTGATCTTCGTTCGGATTCTTCTCTTATTTGACTTCCTTTGAGATAAAATCTTATAGCTGAGAATAAGTCTTCTATTATGATGGATGTGTATCTATGATTGAAGTATTTGGTTCGAACTATTTGGATTGAAGTAAGACTGTTCGTCTTTATATACAGAGTATTGATAAAGATGATCATTTGACTGATGATCATCTTAAAGATGATTTAAAGCAGATATGACTTAGAGAGAATGCTTGCTTATTCCTTCAGGTTCGGAATTGTATTGATAGTTAATTGATTTGATCAATCATTGTAAATTTGTTAAAGAACTAATGAATTATTTAGAATTTTTGTACTCTGGAAAAGGGAAACTCTCCCGCATGTATGAGGTTTGCAAAACCTTTTATCGTGTGGAAAAACAAGATCAACCTTTAATTAATTATTTTATAACGTTCAAAAAGACATGAGGAGCTTAATATATTATCGCCCTTTAGCTCTGATGTGAAGATTCAACAACACCAACGAGAACAGATGGTTATCATGAGCTTCTTCGTTGGCCTATCTTCTGATTTTGAGTCTGCTAAGTAGAGCTATTAAACGGACCAACCAATGGCGGGGCGAGCCAACCCACTAAAAATTCATCATATGACGGGGCGAGACTTGGCGGGTTGAAAAATCTCCAACCCAACCTAAAGCGGATTGCAGGTTAGACGGTCCAACCCACGGGCCTGTCAAAAAATAAAAAAATATTAAAAATATTAAAAATTTTAAGTTTGGATTGAAATTTTTAAGCTTGAATTGTAATTTAGACGGATCAAGCCCACTAATTTATTGAGTGTTCTATTTTAATTTTAAAATTTAAAATAAATTAATAAACTTTCTCAACTTGCGGGCCAACCCAAGCCCGCCACGAGTCAACCCACGGGCCTAGGCGAGTCAACCCATCTTAAAATGAGTTGATAAAATTTCAACCCAACCCACCTAAATTGCTTGGCGGGGCTGGTCAACTCAACGGGCCCAACCCAAATTGACGGCTATACTGCTAAGTCACAAGTTCTCCCTGGTTATGAAGTTTCATCTTTACAAGATATATTTAGCCGCGTTCTCTGTACAGAAAGTACTATACCCATTTCGCTTAGTGGTGCTTTGGTAAGTCACAATACTAATTATGTATTTGAAAGATCAACTAGTCATAGTGGAAATAAAGGAGGAGGTTCATAGGACTTTCAAACTCAAACGCCGAATTCTAGTGGTATTGTGCGCAACTACAGTCGTAAGCTACGTCATACAAAGTTTGAGTGTAGAAAGCTTCAGTACAAAAATCAACAAAAACACTTGATCCATATTACGTCCACCAATGATGCCTCTAATAAATCAATTCTTATCTCTGCAGATGAATTTGCTGAGTTCTTAGAATATCAGAAATCACTCAAGTCTTCATCTTCCTCTATCACTGCTATTGTTGATTCAGGTAAACACAACGCATGTCTTGTTTCTGATCCTCCAAATGAGTCATTTTATTCTGGTGCCACAAATCATATGATAGGTAATTTTAGTCTTTTTTCTACTTTTTAGTCCAAAGTTAATACTTCTACCGTTACTTTAGCTGATGGGTTACCATATGTGTTTGTGGGTCTGACACTATTAATACTCCCCCTTTCAAAGCTAACACCAATGATGAGTCTCTTTTCTTATTAACCACATGCCATCCTCT
>JBBMKF010000078.1:1304565-1324074 GCA_037834155.1 Curcuma caesia | reverse complement strand
TCATGGAAGATACACTTTATTTTCAGTCTTCATCTATTTCAACTCGTCAGGGGAGGATGATGATTTATTGATATATTATGTCAAATCCTTCACTTGTCTCGAATCATATCCTATCAAACCTCCTATTATTCAAGTCTACTCCAGGCGTCAACCTCTTGATTCAGGTCCTGCATCTCCTCCTTTGTCAGCTGATCCAATCCTGAGTGATGATCTCCCTATTGCGTTATGCAAAGGTAAATGCCAATATACCTATCCTACTTCTTTTATTTTTTATAACAGTTTGTTGTCATCCTCTTGTTTTTTTATTGTTTCACTCGACTCTATTTCTATTTCTAAAACTGTTTGTGAAGCCATATCTCATCCTAGTTAGCATGATGTAATGATAGAGAAGATGAACTTGAGACTTGGTTGATTTACCTTTAGAGAAACGGACTATTGAATGCAAATGAGTATTTATAGTTAAAGTTTGGATGGGTCAGTTGCTAGATTGAAAGCCCGTTTTATCACAAAGGGCTTTACTTAGACCTATGGCCTGGACTATTCTAATACTTTTTCGGCCGTTGCAAAATTGACATTTGCTTGATTATTTATTTCAGTGGCTACTACTCATCATTGACCTTTATATCAATTTGATATCAAGAATATTTTTTTTTCATTGAAATTTTCAAGAAGAAGTGTACATGGTTCGACCTACTGGTTTTGTTGCTCAAGGAGAGTCAGGGCGAGTTTGTTGTCTTTGGAAGTCCTTGTATGGTTTGAAACAGAGTCCTCATGCTTGATTTAGAAAATTTAGTCAGGTTGTTAAAATTTTTGATATGATGAAAAGTAAATCTGACCATTCTATGTTCTACAAGCAATCAGGAGCTGGTATCATCCTGTTAGTTGTGTATGTGGATGATATTGTTATCACCGGAAGTGATATTACGAGAATCTCATCTCTTAAATCTTTTATTCATACTCAGTTTTACACGAAGGATTTGAGGGTGCTAAAGTATTTCTTAGGTGTTAAAGTTACAAAGAGTAAAAAAGATATATTTCTATCTCAGAGAAAATATGTCCTTGGCCTATTAATCGAGATAGGAAAATTGATGGCAAAGCCTTGTACTGCTTCAATGATTCAGAACATGCACTTCATAGGAGATGGGGGATTATTCGAACATCCTGAGAGATATCAAAGATTGGTTGGGAAATTGAATTACCTTATTGTAACTCATCTAGATATTGCATATCTGGTTAGTGCTGTTAGTCAATTTATGTCATCTCCAACAATGCATCATTGGGCAGTGCTAGGGTAAATTTTGTATTACTTGAAAGGGACATCTAGACGAGGTATCATGTATGCAAATCACGGACACATTTATATTGAATTTTTTTTAGATGCAGATTGGGTGAGTTCCAAAATGGATAGAAGATCTACTTCAGGTTATTATATTTTTGTTAGAGGAAATTTAGTTTCATGGAAGAGTAAGAAGCAAAATGTTGTGTCACAATCCATTACAGAGTCAGAATAGAGGGTTATGATACAGTCTATGTGTGAGATAATGTGAATATATTAACTCTTGACTAATGTAGGACTTAAGGCTTTAGTATCAACAAAACTATGGTGTGATAATCAAAAATGCTTTTCATATTGCATCGAATCTTGTGTTTCATGAGTGAACTAAGCACATTGAAATTGATCGTCATTTTGTTTGTGAGAAGATTCAATAAAATTTGATTTCTACAAAATATGTGAAGGCTAGTGAACAACTAGGGGACATATTCACAAAAGCTTTAAATGGAATTCGGATTGATTTCTTTGTAATAAGTTGGACATGATTAATATCTATGTTCCAATTTGAGGGAGAGTATTGGTTGTATATATGATACCATATTAGTTGTGTGTGTGTAGTAGTATATATTTATTAATTATGTTAACTATTAATTAGTTTTATTAACTTCCTAATTGTAGATAATTTCCTAAGATTAGTTTAGTTTCTAAGATGAGTTTCTAGTCTTGTATATAATTACACCTCATCTTTCAATAAAGTTATATATTCTTTTTCTACCTCAAGTAACACCCCAGATCTCCTTTATATGCTGTTATTCGATTTACGCAAGAAACTCATTTTTGCTTGCAACAAAGTACAAATTCAATCTCAAAAAGATATTTTTTTATTTTTCGAATCCATTTGTTTTTTGATGTTTTCAATATATAAAATTTTGGGTTAGACTATATACAATAGATCCAATGTGATTCGATCATTCTCTGAGACCCTGCATTAGTCGGAGCTTCATACAACGGACTGCCTTTTAGGTTATCCTATCACTTTTCCTTCCCTTTAAGGAAATAATCAGATGAAAAATATTTCATATTATTCTCCTTATGGATTTTTTTCTCCCAACCCTTTTCTATCCCGAAGGTGTGGTTAGAGAACTCTTGTAAAATGTTTTGAGAACTTTCTTATGGTTGAATTATGAGGATGATTTTTGAATTGAACTCTTTTATGTGAACTATTAGTTCTTTGATTGTGAGTGAACTACATACTTTGGTTGATATTATTTGGTTTAGTCAAGGAAGATTGTTTTATATGTAATGTGGCGGGGCATATTTTTTCCATCAATTTTCTTTTCTTTTAATGCCAATATGTGATTAATTCTTGTCCATATTGGTCTGGTTTGCCAATAGTTTTTTATCGGATCTATCAATTGTGAAATTGACAAATTGTACCTGTTTAATAGAGGACATCTCATTCTAGTCAAAGTAGATTTATATTTTCATTAACCAATCAAGAAATGCAATGCTTAAGGATTCATTCTTCCGTCAAAAACAAAGGCCTGTTTCCTAATATCTTTAGTCATATAAAGATTGTTGTTTTCAAGAATGCGACTGAAGTTTTTCGGACATGAAATAATGTAATCGTGAATTTATGCGCATGTTATTTCTGGTTTGGAAGTGCATGCAAAATTAATATCTATTAGAAGCATTAGAATATTTCATTCTAATTTTTATAAATCTAAGCTCACCTTCCAGAAGGTAGTGAGATCTATGTCTCCTATCTATCTGTACCTTATGATAATTCTTCTGTCTGATGATTAAAAACAAACTAAGGTGGAACTAAAAGATGCATATGATTTTTTTTATGTACGATGATTAAACCAAATAAGAAACTATGAATGGATTCTGTGTTTTATGTGTTCATGCTGATATACGAAAAATTGTGAGAAAAATTAAATGTAAGAAATTTATATTTACCCTGAATAAGTAAAAAAAAAGTACAAGAGAGAATGGGATTTTACTGGGATTATGTGAATTGATTCCAATCTTGAAGTTGCCATGAGATTGAGTTTCATTAATGATGCTTAGTGTTGTCTTTGCAATTCTCCAACAAAACTTATATTGGATTAAATTTGCTCATTGAACTAGATCAAAATCTTGGATCTTGGATTTGATCTCAAATCCACAACCCAGTAATCCCTTTTTTTGTTGCTATAGTAGCCACCACTTACTGTAAAACAGATTGCTTTCATTTTTTTCATTTTCTTAACAAAGGTACTAAGCAGTAAAAGTGGTGGTAAAATCTCAAATCTGATCAACTTTACGGATGGTGTTGGGACTCACCATGGTTGCAAACTTCAAGTGAGGTCATGACTGTGAAGTGGTTAGGATGCCAATGATGGCAACCTGGGAACCAGTGGAACAGATTGGGCCTGGATCATGCAATGATGGAGCTGAAGGCTAGCGTCACAATGATGACACCTCCTAGGCATAGTTGGTGGATGCAGGGTAGCGTGTAGGCAAGTGAAACTGCTCATGAAAGCAGATTGGTCAGCTGAATCTAGAAGATAAGACTGCATCTGAGGTTGGCATTGCCTAGTCAGGTGGTGTCAAATGCAAATAGTAAGTGAATTACGAGTGGTGGGGAGTTGCCAAAGGGGGTGAATCTATTGGTTCTTGCTGCTGTTGTGAAAGGCAAATATGGGGCTGCCTTCTGATAGCAAGCAACACCAGCGAGAACTAGTGGTTTGCTGTACATGCTAGGTTTAGGAGAGCAAGTTATATTTGTAGTCATAGAGATGGGTCCTTGTGTAGACAACGTGTGGCTCTCATGCAGGAGCCAATAGTTGTCGTGATTGTTGGCAGCACAGGTGTGACCTAGGCTTGCAACACGTGTTAGGTGAGCAGCTTGCACGGGATCTGATGTTGAATGGGCCTAGGTGAGAGGAAAGCAGATAGGTTGAAATTGCTTTGGGCAACGTGAGGTGGGGAGTATGTTGGTGGCAGAGGAAAGGAATGTTTTTTTCCTTGTGAATTGCTATATAGAGATGGAGGGGAGGCGGTGGGTGATATTTTGCGGTGAGAAGTGATGGAGCACAATGGATGATGATGATGTTGGATTGATGAGGTTGCGGGGAGGATGGTGGTGCATGAATGGAACGATATCAACTAAATTAGAAAAGAATACCATTAGTTGGGAAACACAATAAATGCAGTGTACTTATACCAAATCAAAGAACTCCCACCAAAATAAAACATATCCATTAAGATATTCCTACTAAACAAAAAAAATCAAACCTTTGACACCTAAAATAGAACAATTATCAGAATCAATATGAAACTGATTTCTTGTTTGCATCATTAGTCATTTTAGGTAAACAACAAATGATTCCCCTATCAGTATTGGAAGTTACTGGGCATGTATGTTAATTTTCCGACTAACATTTCCATTTAGTCATGTCTTTGTTCTTGCTTTCATTTGACATTGACCACAAGATGCTCAAGCTTCAACAATCCACCGTGGACAAAGGTCTCGCTACCTGATGTGGATTGATCTGTTGAAAAAATGATTTGGATGTCATGATCTATTCATGTTTTAGCCTATATTACTCTTATTTGTCTACAAGTATTTAGCATGTTGAATCTGAGTGTGGACACAAATGATTCTAAAAATTTTGTACATGATCAATGGGGCTGATTAACTTGGAATGCTGTGTCAGTGAAAGTGTGGTCATGAGTGCATAGGTTAGTGGAGTACAAATACCTATTGCTGTCTCAAGGAGACTTATCATTCCTTTAATCTCTGTGATAGTTCTTTGTTTATTTACAGTATAGATATATGTTAACCTAGAAATATCTGTGATACTGAATACTGAATGTCAGTATCTTTTTCTTGCAGGTGGTGGGACTGTATTGCTTTGCCAGATGATGTTGATGCGTCTGATGAACAATCATTTAGAATGCAAATAAGAGATCTTGCTTATACTGTAAGCATACTATTATAATAATTTTATGAGCTACCTTTTCTACTAGTTAAATTTGTATTGCCAGAGAGTTGCTGCTATTGAAGGTCTATCAATTGTAGGACAGATTATTTGTTAATTGGATGATATAATAAAGTTAATTAGGTGCCTATCCTTTTTTTGTGTACTAGCAAGATTCTAAGATAAATTCCATGTTGTACTGGAAAGTGAAAAAAAATGGAGGTAGTTTCTCATTGACTTGCTTTGGCAGTTCTGTTGATCTGATTATCAGTAGAATTTGATTGCTTATATTGTTTGCCAAGTATTTAGTTCTTAGCTGTCAGGCAGTTTCAATGAGCTAGACTGTTTGTGATCATCATCATACATGTGCAAGTAGAGATGGAGCTCTTCTTTAACTCTTAAAATAAATCCTAAACGATGCTATTTTTGCAGTCTCTACTACTTCTCAAGAAATCAATTTTTGAGGATGAATGTGCCCCTTGTATCCTTGGAAATTTGTAAAGCCGGCTGGTTAAAATGATTGGTTCCTTTTAATGCTGATACTTTTCTTGATTAACTGTTTTTGATAATTTTGGTAGGTTTCTATTCATTTAATTGTTCTTTGTTGTAGTTTTTACTATCCTTGACCAGACTAAGTATTTTCGCTTGAGATATATGGGCATATTATTGGCATGTTTGAGCTGAATAATCTGTGAGTAACGACACTTTCAGATACTTTGGTTTCAGTAATTGATACTTTTCTTGTTCAAGGATACATTGTCCGCTTTAGTAGTTATTTCATATTGGCAGTATATTACTTTTGTCTGCATCTTTTATGAATTTCTTTGCAAATGGACCTGAATTTCTGAAATACAGTGATCTAGTTGTGGCTTCACCAGTTGAGGATTATTTCATCTACATTGACGAACTTCCTTCTCCAGACAAGGTAAACAAATGCAGGTGCTTCTTTTGCATAAATCAGGGCTCAATCCTTCTAGCTAAGAGAGAGAAACTTTTGCAGGAAGAAGCTGAGAAACTAACACGACCATTCCTAGAGTCTCTAGGTGATGAATATTCTGTTTGTTGTCAAGGTATGATGGAATGAATTCCAGTTTTTGCCTTGGTGAAGATTTTTTTCAATATTTGTATCTTGTTTTCCTTCGATCAGGCACTGCATTCTACCCTCTACAAAGCTGTATGAATCATTCTTGCCTCCCCAATGCCAAAGCATTCAAAAGAGATGAGGTATGTTGGAGTTCTAATTATTCTAGACGTAAATTGAAGCTGCAATATTCATGAGTTTTATATGTTCATTTCACAAGAAAAGACAATATGTCTCTATCTGCTGGTATTACTGATAGATTGTATGCTGCACATAATCACAAAGACACTCAGTACTTGTGTACACTAAAAAATTAGGACATTCAGAACTTAGAATTCAGGTCAAAAGTTCATGTTTGTTTGCTTGATTATAGGATCTTTCTTTAATTGAACCAGTCACTTGACTAAGATTTATATTTGAACAGTCTCCA
The DNA here is from genome assembly GCA_037834155.1 of Curcuma caesia. Taxonomy (NCBI): domain Eukaryota; kingdom Viridiplantae; phylum Streptophyta; class Magnoliopsida; order Zingiberales; family Zingiberaceae; genus Curcuma; species Curcuma caesia. The sequence goes on along the minus strand of JBBMKF010000078.1, from coordinate 1,317,322 downwards.
AGTGCAAGTGATCTTTATATTATCTCTCCACGATACAGTTGAGCCAAGATAATGAGAAATTTTAACTTCAAAATGTTACTAATGCCATTTCATTGTAACTAGTGAAGATTTTCACTTCAATTGCAGGATAAAGATGGCCAAGCTGTCATAATTGCAGTGCGCCCGATACTTGAAGGAGAGGAGGTATTGCATTACAAAAGATTCGATACCAAAAGTTTTATCATCTAGACATTCAAATCTTCGTTCTTCCATCTTTGTTATGCTATTTCTGATGATGCTGTACACCGTTAAAGCGCTAATATGCTATTTCTAATAGTCTTTACAATCTAATCTCCCTATTTCTTATGTGCGCTGTCAAAACCCTAATGTATGGATCTATTTATGTAGATTACTATTTCGTATATCGACGAGGATCTCCCTTACGAAGAAAGACAATCACTCCTTGCAGATTATGGCTTTAGATGCATGTGCCCAAGATGTGTAGAAGAGATGCCAAGTAATCAACTTGAAGAGGAGATTGTTTGGACTACTTAAAGAGGACATCGTAGATTATATGAGATAGTCTAGTTATTTTTGACCTTTTATAAGCTAAATGAATTAGTCACTCAAGTTAAAAATGTTTGAGCACAATTTCCTGATACAAGTTTAGAAAATTTCTTATTGGGATTGTAATTTCTTAGATGGTGTTTGAAATTTAGGCCCTATGATATAGCTCAGAAGAGAAAACCTTGAATAATCCTGCCAAAGATGACAAACTGAAGAACTAGAGGAAGAAATGTAGAAAAAGACCAGATAAATAATCCAATTTGGTCAGGAGATGGAGGATTTCAGGAAGGATGGACGATGTAGAAAACTACTTTTTTGGAAGTATCATGGAAGTATGCTCGATCAAACGACAAGACAGAGTTTGAACTCCGGCGATGATGACAGAATAGTAGTAGTAACAAATATGTAGATCATGAGAGAATATTATGGATTTTCTCACTTTGTGAAAGATTTGAAATGTATGCTAAATCCATATAATTTATGTCTAGTGTTGCTGTCTGAGATGGAGGATAAGTGAACCACCGGTGAGCTGTGTTTGGGGTTGGTAGGTTCCAATGATTTGGTGAACGATGGGTTCTACGGATCTCTATAAAATTCAACGAAAGAAGTTGGGGGTTAGTTGTTACAAAGGGATATGAAAATACTCAATTATGTAAGAAAAGAAGATCGGGACGAGGAATTGAAGACCCCTCATCATCTGACCACAAGAAGGTGGTGATACCAGTAGAAGGGTAGGCAAGTCGGTCTGAGGGACTCATACTAGAAGGGCGACACTTTAATGCGGTGGTCAACATGAACTTCAAACTGCATCTGCATTGCATCTCGGTTGCCCCTGGTATAGGTCAACGCGGTGGACTCATACTAGAAAGAGGATAGTTCTTCAATTGCCATATTGGGTCTCGCTAAGAGCAAGAAGGAGACAAACGAAAGGTCGACAAAAGGAAGACAAGGAATAAGAGTCGAAAGACTTACTAGGTTGATCGTTGAAGAGTAAAAAAGATAGACTTAGGATGAAGATGCATTGAATAAGGCAACGCTCTTCACCATGAGCCCTAATAAAGAAGGTCTATGAAAATCGACCATCTAATGTCGAAGGCGAAAAGGTGAGCTAATTAGCTCTGTCGTTGGATCATACGCTCGGATCCTAAGAATTGGGGCTGTCATCTCGAGCCGATCCCCCCATAATGAGCGGGACGCATGTCGTCCTTGGGACAAGACAACATTAATTGTCGGATGCGATATTCGAATCACAACCTTGATACACGATCTTACATATTGCTTGCTTTAATGATGCCTAATTCATAGATTATCGAGGTGTCATGTGATAAAGTGGTCAAGCTATCCAACCACGTTAGCCTTAGGCCCCTCGGCGATTGGGCCAAGACTACTGTTGTCCAGTTAGTCGGTCAGACTTGAATCTTCTTCAATTAGATTTGGAGAGGAGGCTTTTGACGTAGCGGAATAGGTAGCCTACATATGACATCATCGAGTCGGTTAGAAGTTAGGCTGAGTTGTAAGTCAGAGAGAAAAGGAGATCAACTTCGGATAAGACGAACCTGAGGCATGTCGATCGGAACACTGAGGTACCAATGTGCTAAGTTAGTATGCCGAAGCAAGTTTAATAAGTATTTGTTTCCTTCATCTAGGTCATGCTTGACTTATTTAGCTCGGTCACGTTCGACTCCCTCACTCACTACATCTGACTCCTTTAGCTTGGCTTAATCCATTTGCCTCTGGAAGCGGTCGCTAGTCCCCTTAGTAGTAGGGCACGTGGATATCGTAATAAGCAGAGGACATGAAGCAACTGGAGGTACGAATAAGGGCACGTGGATCTACGTGGCAGCTCCATGACATAAATGTGGAATTCACGCTTTCTTGGCAGGAGATAGTATAAAAGAGAGTCCACTTTGACAGATGCAAGTACATGCAAAAGCCATTGGAAAATCTTTTTTCTATTTTCTATTTTTTTTCTCTTTTTTTATCCCTAGAGATCTAACTTGAATATCAGAACGGTTGAGTCAGAGTTCGTCTGAGCCTTCATTCTAACTTTCATTGAGTTTTACAGAGATCCGTATATATCAATCTTTCACCAAATTATTGGAACCTATCAATCCTAAGACAATTCACGGATGGTTCATCCATTTTCGATCAAGACAGAAACATCCAGAAAATAAACCACGCATATAATACAAAATTTCAGTTAACTACAATTATCAAATTAATGCTTCCTGTTGAGTTCGCAAACTGTCATGTTTCCATAATTATTGTGATGATCTGAAGCTCTGCCCATAGTACTCTATTTAAGGACAATTATTGGAAAAGAAAAAGAAAAAAAAACCAAAGCACACAATGGGGTGGTGGTGGTGGTGATGGTGGTGTCATGATTGAGGACGATGGGAGCAGTCGTCGCCTTTTTTTTATTTTTTAATATAAAAAAATATAGGATTATAAAAATGAAGATGAATGAGCGGTCGCCTCCTCTTTCCATTTCGATTTTTTAAATTTTAATATATGGACATTACAAACTGGAAATATTTGCCATTAATTTTTAATTTTTTTGCTTAATTTTTATTTTACAAATTGGCCATTATTTGCCTCATATGAATTTTATTTTTATTACAAATTGGAAATATAAATGAAAGTACAAGAAGGAGTTGGCCACCCAAAGCACTATCTACACTATAAAAGAGAAGAAAACAACTCATATTTGATAACATCAACCATTTTCTTTCATTTCTTGTGTTTAACAAAGAAAATTGGTGAGGTGTAGAAGAAGTGTTCCACCAGTTGATGGACAAATGTGATTTATTTATTTGCAATAATTTAATTTAGCAATCCAAATAATGAAATAATGGCCAATGAATCACTCAATCAATGCTCATAGACTTTTTTTTAAATAAAAAATAAACAAAATAGATATTATTTTAAATATTTGAGCCAACCCCACATCCATATGGCAAACAATAATGACTAGTCAAATTCTTAGTTCGTCGCCGACCTTTGCGAGCCAAGTTGACACTTGTCCTTGTCTGTGTCATTGTCACACTTTTTAAAAGAGGCCATTTTTAGTCACTTTCTTTCACATATTTATAATTTAGTAAGCACAAAGAAAATTATTTAAGGGTTATTTTTTTAAAATTAAACGTACTTAAAATAGACTCTAGTGCATCAAGGGCTTTTTGAGTCGGTTTAAAAAATATTTAATTTATATTTAAAATAATTAAATTCGAATCTATTAATAATGTTTCGAATTGAATTGAAACTCATAGTCATTGATGAGGCTAATTCAAAGCGAACTCCTATGATTTTTGTATAATTTTAATTTAAATATATTTCAAATTTAAATTAATTTAAATTATAATTTTTGTAATGTGCGATTTATCCACGGCATAATATTCGAGGCTCTCGGAACATGAACATATGTCTTTTATTGATTTATTTATATTTATTTTTTATTTATAATTAAACCATTTAGAATTTTCTTTTTAAATTTTAAGAATTAGGTTATAATATTAAACAGAAAAAATTTTAAAATAAAAAAAATTTAGTTACTCATGAAATATGTCAGATAAAAAATATGGAATAACAATTCAATATACTTCATGAATAATTAAAATTTTTTCATTCTGAAAATTTTTATGTGTTTAATACTATAACCCAACCCAAATATCTTGTAAGTTTAAATTTTATGCGTCCAAAACCTAATTCTTACACTATTTATTTTTTTTATTTGATGGAATCCTCATTTATAAAAGCAAAATTTAAATTTATTATTCGGCAACAAAGGTTTAATATAAATTTAGATTTTATAAATTAGGACTTAAAAATATAAATCTCAAATAGATAAAAATTAAGACACTTCACTTTATATATAGGATATTTAAACTTATTATATTTTATAATTTACTAAAAAATACATTATTTTTATAAAATATCCTTTTGTTTAATCTTAGTCAATAAAAATAGTAAAATATATTATAAAAATAAGGGTAAAAATCAAATAGAAATAGTTTTAAAATAAGCATTCATTCTTTTGTTTTAATTTTTTTTAAAAATACTCTTATTTTAACTAATACAGAGTATGTAATTTTAGTTAAAACTATTTTAACATTAATTTAAATTATTTAAATATTAATAAAATTATTCTAATTTAATTAAATAGTATTATAGAATAATTTTGATAAAACTATTTGAGCAAAAATCAAAAGGACGTTTCTCTCGTTTAATTTCCAAATTAATCGGACATATTATAATAATAGTTATGAAATTGTAGTTGCTACATATATTGTAGTAGTTATGGTTCATAGCTACTGTAACACATCTATTAACGTTCAAAAATATTATGTAGCTGTTATAACATGGATATTAGATGAACAAGTTGAATCCACATTGTTATAGATATAATTTCGTAATTGCTACAACATGAATGATAGATGAACATATAGTTGAATTTACGTTATAACAACTATGAAATCGTAACTACTATAATATGAATATTTTTTAATAGATTAAGTATGTATTATAATAATTACGAAATTATAACTGCTACCGTATAAAATTTTAAATGTTAAATATATTGAACAAGATGTAGTAGTTATGAAATCGTAATCGTTAATAACATATGTGATAGTTATGAAATCGTAACGGTTATAATTCATTTGATTAATTTAGAGATTAAAATTTAAATTTTAAATAGAAGATAATAATATTAAATAATATAAAATAGTATTGGAGTAAATACATTTCAACAATGTATTTACTTCAATACTATTTTATATTGGAGTAAATACGTACTAGAATAGTGGGATGAAACGGGTATTTTTAAAGTTGACGTCATTTTGAATTTCCCCAAGTATGGTATATTTTAATAATTTTGATAAAAATATTTTTAGATAAAAGAAATGAGATAAATGATTTCTTCTTTTTCATATATATTTGTTAAAGACAGCCTGGCTTACAGCAAATACGGCGGAGGTAATTAATTTGTCGCAGTTGTCCTCACGTATCGCCGTGGCTGGATTGGTGGAAGCTATAAATGGAAAGCCCTTGAGCAGAGGAAAGAAACGTATCGGCAGTGCAAATCAACGACACCTTTCCTTCTTGCATCGTCTTTCTTTCTCTCTTCGTCGTCCCCATTTCCACAAAAGGCCGGCCTTTTCCTCTCCGATCCCCCATCCACCCAGATCCACTGACGGATTTCATATGGGATCGCTCGGATCTCTCGGCTGATCGGTTTTGTTGCGGCGATTGATGCTCTTTTGTGGGTGCGGCGAGGAATCGCTCGGATTCTGAGGCGACCATCGGGTTACTCGGTGATTACGTATGAACTGGTTCGTGAACCTGCGGTTGAATTCGAATTCCAATCACTTCGTCACCTGCCTGTTGATTTTTGTTCTCCATTACTCCCCCCAATTGGCCCCATCCATCCTGAATTCGAGGAGTCGTCGGAGCTTCAATTGCCGGTCTCGTAGTTATGGAGCATCGATTTGAGGGTAACCGTGACAAAAAAGGTGACTCCTTTGGTTTAAAAACTTAGCGCTATCTTATTTTAGTAAGATATTTCTTACTTTGAAGTGCTTTCTTTATTGGGTGAATAACTCGCAAAATCCGAGATTCTGATCCGGATCATCGGAAATCGGCATCTGCGTATATTTTTTATTCTAGGCCATTAGATGGATGTAATGCAAAATTGACCAATTTCTATCCGGATCGGCCTGGAACGGCAGATGCTATTTGCTGAGAAATAGGGCATCTTGCCATGACATCTCTAGAAAATAGTCGTAGTTGGCCAGCGATTGGAAATCAGCCACAAGAAGTGGGAACTCAGCATGAAATCGGTGAATATTCTGATTACGCGTTTATCCAGCTGACAGAACAGGGGGAAAGGTAATAACTTTAGACTCCAATAGAGGAGTAGAGATGAGTTGTGTGTCGGAGGAGAAAGGAGGAGGATTGATTTAGTCGTGGATGATCTCCGTTCATCGCCACAAGTATCTGTATCATGTAGTCATTCCTTCTGTCTTCAATCTTAAGCAGATTTTTCATTCCTTCATTGTATCAAAATCTCTGCTAGCTTCAGTAAAGATGAACTGCAGTGGAATCTGTATGGCATACACGTAGAACCTTCCTGTTCTCTTCTTCCAGCTAAGGTGTTATCTAATTTCGGCTAACTTATCTTTATATGACACTTTGGAGAGAGAGGCCAGCGAAAAGTTTGACTACTTGCTTATTTAATCATTAATGCATATTACTTCACATTTATGTGCATACATGACCAAATGTTATTTGATTGTATACACATAAAAAAGTATATGTTTAAGTAATTACCAATTAACATCCGCCAATATCAAACTTTTCTACTGCTTGAAAATTGTAAACATAGCAGATTTTGTGTTTATAACTAAATTAAAATAATCAGTAATGATATAATGATATAGTGTTGCATAGAGTTCAATGGAGGGATAGTATTTGTTTGCATGACCCCAAGTAGTTATGGCTAATATGGTTTGTCGATGTTGATTAATATAAAATCACTATAATTGTGGTTTGCGCTTTACTGCTTCACATCTGAGACAAACATATATAATTGACTTAAATTTTCTTGCAGCATCTTTCTATCAGAAGACTGAAGGAAGGCAATCTCGCTCTCCTTCTGCCATTGTTATTGGTGGTGGATTTGCAGGGATTGCAGCTGCTCATGCACTGAAAAATGCAGCTTTTCAGGTGTTATGATGATATAATTTAACAGTTCTTTCAGTTGCCTTTACATATTAGATTCAGTTCTCATATGAATGCAGTGTGTGAAGTGATTTTGTATCACATGGAAGTTTATTTTTTATTCCTCAGGTTGTGCTTTTAGAATCTCGGGATAGAATTGGTGGTCGAGTTCACACTGACTACTCATTTGGTTTTCCTGTTGACATGGGAGCAGCCTGGTATGCTTCTTTTTTTGTGTTTTTGTTTTCATTCCTTCTGAAAAGGATTATGGCCGACCTTCAAAATGTCAGTGACTAGAAGTTTTAATTTGGACATTTCAGGTTGCATGGTGTCTGCAACGAGAATCCATTGGCACCTTGGATTGGAAGACTTGGTCTACCAATTTATCGAACTTCTGGTGACAATTCTGTCTTGTATGATCATGACTTGGAGAGGTAATGCTTAACTGAATAACTAACAGATATCATTGATCATGGAGACTATAATCTGATGGAGACAAATTTACTTCTTTTTTCCAGCTATGCACTCTTTGATGGTGATGGACATCAAGTGCCTCAAGATCTAGTGCAAAAAGTTGGTGAGGTGTTTGAAACCATTCTGGAAGAGGCAAGTTCTTTATTAATCTTAGATCTGCAGTGCTGATAGATTGGAAATATTTCTCCTGTGAAGTGACTGTTCAACGTTTTCAGGCTAACAAACTCAGGTATGAAACAAATGAAGACATGTCTATAGCACAGGCTATTAAACTAGTCATGGAGAGGCATTCATATTTAAGGTTAGGTCAGCTATTTCAAGTTTCATAACTCTATTAAGTACTTATTTTTTCTTCTTCTTCTGTTTTTTTAAATCTTGAATTATCTCCTTGCAGGCAAGAAGGGCTTGCTAATAATGTGCTGCAGTGGTACCTGTGCCGGATGGAAGGTTGGTTTGCTACTGATGCTGACAATATCTCACTAAAGAACTGGGACCAGGTGAAATCAAATGAATATACATTTAGAATGTTGTACATGACTCATAGAGTTTGCAATATTTTATGTAATTAATGTTATTATAAATTGTTCAGAAGTTCATCTGCAAGTTTAATATAAACCTTCTACTTTGTTATATTTGATAATTCTGAATAATTCATAAAATGTAGGAAGTTTTGCTCCCTGGTGGTCACGGTCTGATGGTCCGTGGTTACCGTCCTATCATTAATACACTTGCAAAAGGCCTTGATATTCGACTTAGACATCGGTATGCTCTTCATTGACAATATTGTATTGATTTCAAATGTTCCATTACTTCTGGCTGCTTGCATCTCTACATCTGATTTTATTTCTTTAGTTTATTAGTGACTTCTCGTATTTAAAACCTTTTTTCTTTCAAAAAGCTCACTTTATTGTTACTTCCAGAGTCACAAAAATTGTATGGGGAACAAAGGGGGTAAAAGTCACTGTAAACCATGAAAAAACATTTCATGCTGATGCTGCTATTGTAACTGTTCCCCTTGGTGTTCTCAAGGCCAAAATCATCAAATTTGAACCAAGGCTGCCAGACTGGAAAGAAGAAGCAATAGACGGAATTGGAGTCGGAACTGAGAACAAAATTGTTCTGCATTTTGACAAGGTTTTCTGGCCAAATGTGGAGTTTCTTGGAGTTGTCTCATCTAGTGCATATGGTTGCAGCTATTTTCTTAATCTTCACAAGGCAACTGGCAATCCTGTTCTTGTCTACATGCCTGCAGGTCGTCTTGCTCATGACATTGAGAAAATGTCGGACGAAGATGCTGCTAAATTTGCTTTTAGTCAGCTAAAAAGAATCCTCTCGGATGCAACTGAACCGGTATGTTTTCTCTCTAGATCCTTCATTACATTAAATTTATTGTTACTTTCTAGTGGATTATTTTTTAGCGCTTCAAGATATGAAACTTCAATGTTTGTTTTTCTGTGAATATCTTATTGGCAATGGAAATATTGGTTGAGCAGCTTCGATTTTGTATATGGTTTATGCATTTTCTTTCCTGGATTTTGCTTCTTTTTCATGATGCTGTAGCAATGCTTTAAGGCAAAACAATTTTAGTTTTTTGTTTAATCAATGGAATGATCATGTATCAATTTCAAGCAGTGACATTACAATTTGGAAGGAAATTTCTTAAGAAACGTACAGCCTCCTTTTGTTAAAAGCAAGTACAAACTCTTGGGAGAATGACTTTACTGATTGGCTTCTTATACTTGGATTTCAGATTCAATATCTTGTGTCACACTGGGGGGTGGATGAAAACTCGTTTGGCTCGTATAGCTATGATGCAGTTGGCAAACCTCGCGAATATTTCGAGAGATTGCGCATCCCTGTGGACAACCTCTTCTTTGCTGGAGAAGCTACATGCAACAAGTATACTGGTACTGTGCATGGTGCTTTTTCCACTGGGTTGATGGCGGCTGAAGAGTGTCGGATACGAGTCCTAGAAAAATATGGAGACCCAGACAGCCTAGAGATGTTCCACCCAGCCATGGGGGAAGTAGCTGCATCAATCTCTGCCCCATTGCTCATCTCCCGAATGTAACATGCCTATCACCTAATTTCTAGTGTTAGCAGAGGTAGTTCTCTAACCATTCCATTCATTGCCTGAAAATGTCTTAGGAAAGTTTTAGTTTTCCTTCGAACTTTTCGAGCATTTGGTGTGGCTTATGGGCTACAATGTGACACGAGTTCGGTATTACAATAATAAATGACAAGGAGGGTAAATCTCCTTCTTGAAAACCTTATCATATGTACTCTCAAAGCTAAATAAGAAACCTATGTGTTGCTTAAATACTATTGCAGCTGTTCAACTTGAGGTATGTGAATCCTCTTGCTCTATACGATTGCGAATATGGCTGAAGAATGATCTAATTCAACAGAACAATTCAGCTGATGGATTTGACCTTGTTATCCTGACAGATATGTCAGATTCTTTTACATATATCTCAAGGATATTTACTTTTTATTTGCTAAGAGGACTCACTCACTAATCTCAAACTATGATAATTCATCCATTCGTCATTACCAGTTCTACCAATTACAAACTTATAAGATATTAGTCTAGAATAATCCATGTAAAAATAGTTCACTTAATTTATGGCTAGGGCTGTAAATAAGTCAAGTCGAGTCAAGCTTTGTCACTATAAAAATATTCTCAAACAGTTTTTGAATTAATGATCAAATTTAATCCGATCACTATATTAGCGATTGATATAGTATTTCGATTGGTAAATAGTGACAATAATTAATTCGGCCTATATAGCGATGGAATCATATTTCGATTGCTAATATTAGTGACCGAACCATAGTTCGACTAATTGTGTTTCGGTAGCCCAAATAGCAACCGAACTATGATTCGGTCGCTAAAAATAGCGATCAAAACATGATTTGGTTGCTACAAATAGCGATCAAACCATGGTTCAATCGTTATTTACCCTAATCCTACCCGCATCCAAATAAAGTGATCAAACTAGGATTCGGTCGCTAAAAAAGTGACCAAACTAGGATTTAGTCGCTATTTACCTAATCTCATTTTGCATTCGAATTTAGTGACCGAATTATGTTTCGGGCACTAAAAATGGCGACTAAACTATGATTTGATTGCAATTTACCTTAATCATGCTCGCATCCAAATATAACCACCGGACCAGGGTTCAATCGTTAAAAATAGCGATTAAACCATGGTTCGATCACTATTTACCCTAATCCCGCGTCGCATTCAAATATAGCAATTGAACTAGGGTTCGGTCGCTAAAATAGTGACTGAACCAAAGTCCGATCACTAAAATAGCAGTTGAACTAGGATTCAGTCTCTAAAATAATGATCGAACTAGAGTTCGATCGCTAAAAATAGCGACTCAACTAGGATTCAGTTGCTAATTTCCCCTAAAATCATATTCACCCTCCAACGCTTCTCTCTCGCCTGAACTCTAACTACAATCTCCTCTCTCCGATCTTTGATTTCTGACGTGATCTCTCGGTATGATCTCTCCGGCATGATCTCTTCTTCAGCGTGATCTACTCTCCGGTCCTGATAAATTTCCCTCCCCTTTTCTTTTTCGTTCTCGCCATTGCAAGGCTGACTGCGGGGCTGATGGCAGGGTCAGGCGTGGGGTTGGCGATGGGGTTGTTCGTGGGGCTGACTGGTGGCTTGGCCTCGAAGCCAATCAGGTCATGGGGGGCTGGTCGCGTTGTCAATGACGAGGCTAGCGGTGGGGCTGGCTGGGGGCTTGGCCTCGACGCCGATCGGATCACAACCAATCGGGTCATGGCGAGGATGGTCGTGCGACTGTCGACGAGGTTGGTTGCTAGGTTGGCTGCAGGGCTGTGGGGCTACCTATAGGCCCAGTCATAGGGATGCCAGTGGGGTTGGTCACAAGGCTAGCGACGAGGCCTGTTGCAGGGCTGGCGGCGGGGTCTATCATGGGGTTGGCCTTAGGAATGCGGGACTGCCGAAGGGGACCGGATGCGGGGTTGGCGTGGTTGGTTGCGGGGCTGGCGATAGGGCTGCGAGGTTGCCAATAGGGCCGGGCATGGGGCTGGAGCGTGGCCTACTGCGATATTGGCCTCGGGCAGCCACGATACCGGCCACGTGGCTCGCTGCGATATCGGGCCAGGACTACCACGTGGCTTGTTGCAAGATCATGTTCATGTAGTCTTGGCCGGGAGATTGGTGCACAAACAAATATATATTGAAAGAATTCATTGTTATATTTAAGATATTATATAATGTAACTGATACTAATTTTGGATTATTATTTTGTTATGTTCAAATATATTGCATATTTTGAGTACTTATCTTCCATCCGTTTCCATGATAAGGATACTCTGAAAGTCCATCTACGTAAAAATATATTTGTTCCAAATTATTACAATTAGTATTGTCATAGAGAACCTTATATGTTTAAGTTAATTGGATATTCTAGTGCTTTGTCATCTGCCCGTATTGCTCAACAGGAATCATTATTTAATGACAATACAATGTAATTGATGGTGTATAATACGATGAATGCATTTGATCATAGAAATATTGATGAAATATTAACACCTGAAGTCCAAAAACTATATGACATGTTAAATGCTAGTGAAAAAGAAGTATAGGAAGATATTCCTTTTGGTCATTCTCAACTATCAACTATTGCTAGGCTATTGAATATCAAGGTAGAATATCATTTCTCTGAATAATGTTATGATAATATTTGTCAATGGATGTCAGAGTTGCTCCCTGCTAATAACATAATGATTGATAGTTTCTACAATATAAAAAAATTGATCAAGGGTTTAAACTTACTTGTAGAAAAGATTAATTGTTATACAAATAATTATTGATCTTTTGGAATAAAGATAGTGAACTTACTAAATGCAGATTGTGTAATCACCTGCAGTATAGGCAGCGTAATCAAATATCAACGAAGAAGAAGAGTATACCATGGAAAGTTATGTGTTACTTCCCATTAACTGCTCACTATAAGAAAATGCATGATTAACGATG
>JBBMKF010000078.1:1265232-1276798 GCA_037834155.1 Curcuma caesia | reverse complement strand
CACTAGTAAACTTGTTCCCTTACGGAAACAAGTTGAACGATTACAAAGATATCTCGATAAAGCCAATATATTTATCGAATGTACAAATTAAACAAAGGAACTTTTTACCCAAATGTCGAAAGTCCTTGATCATCGATTCAGTGTGATTCCGATGTTACGGCGGTGTTACGGTAGCTTCTAGTTGCTCAGGGTGCCATCGTCTCGACAGGGTTTGCACGTGGAAGATTTAGAAAATTCGTGTTCCGAGCCTCTGGTCGAGGTTGCTTATATAATGTGCTCAGGTCGACTCTAGCCAATCTCAGGTCGACCCCACCTAGGCAGCGATCCTCTTTCTCCCCGTTGACTCCGCCTTTAGGTCGACTCGAGTCCCTACTCAGGTTGACTCGAAGCAAACGTGGAGATTGCCACAACCTTTGTCTTCCGCTGGGCTATCCGGTGCTCAGGTTGACTGGAGTACCTACTCAGGTCGACTCCAATCCGACATGGAGGATTTTTGATATACTTCGACTTCCGCTGAGGTTATCTAGGCTCAAGTCGACTTGACTATCACTCAGGTCGACTCCAACATATGAACCTTGGATAACTTAGCTCGGAGTCTAAGTACTTTACCTCTCCAACCTGCATTAAAAGTTAGCTCCAAAAACATGTAAAATACAGGTGTAGAGTCAGTTTCTAGAACTGTCTCTTGGTCATAACTTTAGGTCTCTACTGAGACCTTGAGTTAAACCGACGCCTAATGTTCCTCTTAAGAACACGTCCTGATCCACTCCTCTTAGGAGAGTATACCTGATGTCAACCAAGTCCTCTAGACTTGTTGGACTTTTGCTCGGTTTGTCCTTGGCCCTCAGAGTTTGCTGCTGCGACTCGGTCCTTCAAACCGTCCAGACTTCACCACATCCTCTGGTCTCCTGACCATACTCGGCTGGATTTCATCATGCTTCCCGATCCTCCTGACACTGCATGGGCTTGCACTTGGTGCTCTTGACTCTGTCAAGACTTCCGCTTGATCCTCCAAATCAGGACTTGTCCTTGCCTAACCTCCAGCTAGGACTTTGTCCTTTGCTTAGCCTCAACTAGGACTTTATTTAAACCTGTGCTCCCTGCACACTTAGATTAACAACATTAGTTCAACACACTTAACTTGAACCTAGTGTCATTATCAAAACTAAGATTCGATTATCTGGTGCTTCCCGCACCAACAGACATACTCTTAATAAAGTTCAAGTCTTAACATAGCTAGAGACATAATTTGAAACTTCACCTATTGAACATGAGAAATAGTGTCGTTTCTAATAAAACCATGGTTTAGTCTTAAAAATGTTCATGAATCCAACATCAAGCACAAGGCTATAATAGTGCTAAATAATTTGAACATATTTTAAAATTTGAGATAATTCATATGTGATGTATTTTTGATATTTGCTTGTAGATGAAGTTCAATGCTAAGGCACACTATCATCTTGCAAATGCTTTGAAGTATTTCACCAATTGAAGGTTAAAATCAAAAGATATCTTCTTATATGTGTGAATCTATTATAATCAATCTGAAAGAAATATTACAATCTAGTAGGGGATTATAAGAGATTGTAACATATGTGAGTTGAATTAATGTGTCTCTCTATTACACTATTTCATTTGAATTGTTATACTCATGTGTCTCTTCATTGAAAAGGTATAATAGTTGCATCATTTGATGAATACAACAATCTCTTTATAAATATTTAGACTTTTAAGATTTTAAATGTGTTTTTGACAATTCAATATTTTAATTAGATATTAAATTAGAAAAATTATTATATTTTATGATAATTTGTCGATAAAATTTATTAGTAAATTATGAATACTAAGGACAAATAAAACAAAGTTTGATACACTTAGCATTTCGATACGTTCAGTGCTCCTTCACGCGGTTGGGTTGAGCGTTGCGTTGATCCTCGCCTACATGGCATTCTTCTCCATCGAGAAGGGGCCCATCACGTGGGTGTACGGGGCAGATATCCTGCCACTACAACTACGAGCATAGGGCGCGACCATCGTTGCAGCTGTCAACCGGGTGACCAGCAGTAGCATCACCATGGCCTTCATATCGTTGTACAAGGCCATCGCTATCGGCGGAAGTTTCTTCTTGTACGACAGCGGTCGCATTGGTGTTCTTCTTCACCTGCCTGTCGAAAACGAGAGGGAGAATTCTGGAGGACATTAAGGACTTATTTCCGACAGATAAAGACAAATAGATGACGCCCACAGATGGGGTAGAGATGCCGACGGTGAACTCTACTAGAGCAAATGCTACAGCCGAACGCAAGAAGACCACTACTATTAAAATATCACTAAAAATATATATTAATTAAAAAAATTAGTTCTTCCGAGTGCGTAATATTTTGAGGAGGTGATCGAGTCGATGAGTGACACTATCTTGTACATGTTCTAATAACACACTCGAAAGATAGAAAATCCAACCTTCACATTGTGTTTCTCTTCTCTCAACAGCTATCTACTGATATCACAGGCTTATGGCCTTCTGTGACTAGTTAAATCCATCATATCTCGAGTTAATCCGAATAAATGATGTAACGTTTGAATTCCGTTCAGATTTTATTTAACTTGGAAGCTGAAACATTTCTAATGCAAATGGAAATGCAAGTAAATCTAGATTTGTTACACCATTCAAAACAGGACCAAAGAATGTCATAACACAAGCAAAGATTTCTTGACTCACTAACTTTAAAATTTGAAGTAGCATTGACTATATATTTACATTCAAGTGCTTCAGCAATAATTCCAAGACAGATGAGCATAAATTTGTATACATATGCTACTACGAATGTTAAATTGTCTGGTCTTTTCTTTGATAAACAGTCATCTGCCCATTGTTTGTGACAAGCTTAATAACAAGGGACATTAGTGATTACTGAGGTATATCAGCTACTTACCACCTAAAACTGTAAGTTATAGAACATTTATTTCTATTCTCTGGTAGTTGTCGTCCTTCTATGATAAGTTAGTTTCCTCTTCTAACAACATTTTTCTTCAATATCTACAAAGACAAGTTTATTGCGTTCTTCTGGTTGGTATCATCCTATCCTTTTCACAGTAAAATATGGAGAAGCATTTATTTGTCCATTCATGAATATAGAGATTATTAAGAGTCGGAGTCAACTGATGTAAAATGGAATTGAAAGCTCCGTTGATTTCTTTGTTGTTCAGTCTGGATATACGAGTGGAGAAGTCCTGCTTGCTATAGATGGAGTTGCAAATGGGCTATCAGGGAGTTCAATGTTGTCGCTGCATAGAAGAAGAATTTAAGTTATGTGAATAACAAAAGCAAATATGCCAAGTTAAATAAATGAGCTTATACAATTAACAATGAGAAATTTAGAATAAACTATGATTGCTGGCAAAGTTTCAAGTTTTAATGTGGTCTTCTGATTTCAGTGATGAAAAACTTAGTGAATAGTTTTCAAAGCTTTATAGCATGCTCAAGCAATCAAAATATATAATAACAAGTAATTCAATGTTATACTGTCAACGAATGTTTTCTGCACAGTTAACTAAATATAAGACTTGGATGGCTGATTATTTCTGATGTAAAATTAGTTATAGGGATCAGAAAAAAAGTATCTGCAAGATATTTCACAAGCTCCGCATTAAGAATATGACATTTTTAACTCAAACCAACCGTTATATCACATCAAAAAAATCTGAGCTAAGCTGGGTGATTTCTAAGCTGCAAGTTTTTGCTGGCAGTTGTTGGTCTATCTACGTGGCCTTCAAATAAATTTTAGCAAACCTCCCCTTCTTACATTGGACATAATGCAGACTTGGGTGTTGCATTGGCACAGACCTTCGATTGCTTCTATGCTAGACTTCCTATCAATTAATTGGGTTACCAGCTTAAGAAGGCCAACTAGAGTGTTGGAACACACTAGTAGCACAAGTGTAAGAGGCTAGAATGATCTTAATTAAGAGTTCTCTTACTTCATTGGTTCTTCATTCAGCTATGGTTTATATCATACCTTTTCGGTCATCAAAGCAATAGACAAGGCTAGGAGAGGATATTTTTTGGCAGCATGGATCTGAATCTCCATCCAGAGCTAGATATTTGGTTTCTTGGGAGCAAATTTCTAAATTAAATCCTCATAGAACTATTTTGACTCTACTTGATCAGCTTGAACCACTTTGACTCAGCCACACATTGCAATTATGGTGACTATGGAACTTCGACTCCCTCACTGTATGAAAAGTAATTTTAGCAGCCACTTATTTGTCTAACTCTAGCTGGAGGATGTGTATGTTTGATCATAGGTGGTTTTTCCTACATAGAGCTTCATCCTGGTCTAGGACTTCTGTCATTTAAGTATCCTAGTTAAGTTGAGCAGGAACAACCTAGAACCCGGGTCAGGCGGAGGGATGGCCTGGTGTTGCAATATATTTCTTAGGGATATTTTATGGCTTATGTAAAAACAAGAAATTATACTTATCTGAGATCTCCAGTTGTCACAATCACTGGTAGGCTTTCAATTTTCCAGAGGAATCCATAGCTTGGACCTTTCGGAGCTGCAGCAAAGATGCTCTTTCTTGAGCAAGTTTCTGACCATTGTATCTGGTGGTGGAATTCAAATTGCCCCACCATGCAATCCTCTTGTGTATCAGCTCCCCTCTTCACTCTTAGTGTGGACTTCTTTAGCACCACTAAAGGCCAAGATTTTGGCATGGTTGATCCTTCGTGATAGAATCAATTGCAAAGAAAGGCTAATTAATAACAAGGTGCAGGTAGATAGCTCCCACTGTGTCAATTGTTCAAATGCAGTGTTGGAAGCCTCTTCTCACCCTTTTTTCATGTTTATGGGCTGGGAAATTATCAAACAAAAACTATCCATCCCACTGAATACTTTTTTTTTCCCATCAATGTTTCACACAATTGGCCACAATCTACATCAAGATTTCTGTCCAAGTTGGGCAACCAACTATTGGATGTATCTCATCTGGAAAATCAGATGTGATAGGAACTTTAGAAATGAAAACTGGAATTCTAACTCCTTAATGATTGCATGGAGACATCTTGCACACTTGAAGCAGCAGAGGATCAATAAAGGAAGGGGCCTTATTACTTTGACCGTTTTCATTAATTAGGCTCTTCAATATATAATCTTCTGTTGGCTTCAACGTATACTATTGAACTATCCTTGATGTTGGTGTTCGACAGCCGGGATTTTGTTGTGATCAGATCACCACTGTTTTAATCTAAGTCAGTATATCTACTTCTAATGCAATCCTTATGCTGCACTTAGTGAGCTCTGATTGACTAATTGTTAGTGTTTCAAAAAATAAAACAAAATAAAATACATCTGATTACTTGATCCTCCATAAACCCCCTAAATCACCAAGAGCCTTCCACCACATTTTCATTGGAATTGAGTTTACTTTGTTTTGATTGTATTCAAACTATATTTTATCCCATCAAAACACTAGGGACTTTTCTAGGATGATGGATGTGTTAAATTGAGCTTCCTAGTGGCAATTTAGCCTTGAATTACTTTAAACCCCCCAAAGTGCTGAAGCCTCCAAGTTCATCAAGCTATCAATTTGTCAATTTGTAGAAGGATTTCAAGTGCTTAAGATACCAAAAGGGGAAAGTTTCTAATTATGCAGCATTTTCTAACCTTAATTTTTTTTTCATTCATTATGGTTTTGCCTGTACAGAGAAAATTAACCTAGTAATGTCAAGAAGAAAGTTTATATTTGTCTAGTACTTGGTTGGAAGCGCAAACAATTTACTTAGAAAGTGATACTATGACAAGGAACCTATAGGAAAATTTCCAATATGGTGAATGAATAATTACATAATGAATTAAGTTAAATCCTAAGTGGTGAATTTAATTACTAAGTAGAAGTTGGTTTTTGGTTTGTTGATTGTCAAAAAATCTCTAATCATTGTATCTTGTATTCTTACTTGTTTCAGTCTTTCATATGCTTTATTTTTCACTCATTAACTGAACATTGTATAAATTGATAGCCTCTGATTAGCTAGGTGTTTCCTTTTATCTGTATTGATTCAGTTATATAGTAAACCAATGACACCGAGAGAAGATGCGTATAAGCCAATTGCAGCCTCTACTGAGTATAAATAAATAAAAATTTCAAATTCACAAGATAAGGATTTCATTTGTGTGAATATGAAGAATGCTAGAGATCAAAATATCAGATTAGACGATGGCAAGATCTTGTAGTTGAGATCAAACAAACCAATAATCATATCTTGTACTGATATAATCACTTTTACCTTTCTTGTTCACCTATATTTTTAGTTTTGCTTTCAACTGTGGCACCATCGTTGAGAAGATCAAGTGCACAGCTGAAATGATTTCGTAACAAGTGATTGGGACCTGAACAAGCATACGGCATTGCATACAAGAAGTTAGTTAATGGTACTAAAAATTGCCAACTGTGAATAAGATTAGCTCTTCCTTACCTTCAAAAGGTTTCAATTCAACTCTAGGAGTCAAATAATGCTGCTGAGTTACCGCCTCACGAGTCAAGTTCAATCCAGAGAGATGTGTTCTCTCTTGCTCCATCATCTGCTTTTCCTCAATCAGCAGCTGATATTGTAGTCTTGCACACTCAGATTCTTGTGACACAAATGAAGTTACATATTATTACATTGAAAAATATGTAAATTATATATTACAAACATCATTTTTCAAGTGCAATAAATTTTAAGCTTTGCAACCAAATTCACCTGAATGAGCATCACGATCCATTTCATGATAATTGGAAAGACAATGTATCATAGGCTTCAATTTTTCTGTGTAAGATCTGCCTCACATATAGGAAATTATTAGCACTTGGAAAAGATTCTACAGAAATAAACAATTAAAGAAATAAAATCTTCAATAGTAAAGAAGAAATTGACCTGTCCACGATTGTTGTCTTTTCCCTGTATGGTTTCACCAAAACTCTGGCATTACATATGTAATGGGGATTCCTCTTCATCAGAATCATGTTGACAGTCTCTGGATGGACAAAGCTAACAAACCCAAACATGCGTTTTTCTTGACAAGGAATCCTAACATCATGCACTTGGCCATATTGCCTGCAAAAAGGCAACAGATAAGATAAAAAGATAAAAGCAAGCAACCAATTCAAATGCTCAACTTCATTCACTATAATTACTTGAAATAGTTGGAAACATCTTCTTCAGTGAATGTGCTTTCGGCCGGGAAAGTAAGATAAATCTGATGAGAACTAGACGATGTTGGAGATAGGTCATTTCTCTCATTCCTGCCATCTATATATTTTGGAGCATCCTCTGCCAGAATTACTGAGTGCTGTCCATGCGGCCTGCAATTCATACATAAACAGTGAATTTAGATAAAGAAGCTAAGTTCACAAGCCAATGCCCTTGAAGTACCTCTCAATGACCCTAATGCTCTTCTTCAAGTGGGACAGCAGCTTGGTCAAGTTGTAACCAGCCTTGCCATGACGCTGGCTCTCAGTGAGGTACCCCTCAGCCTGGAGGTTCTTTCCATATTTCTCAGAGTATAACATGGGCAATGAGGCAATTGAAACAGGCATTCCCTTCTTGGACCTCAAAAGCTCTGAAATCTCAAATTCCAGCTTCTCTAGAGATCTTGGTGTGAGTGTGTGGTCCTCAATGGGACATTCTTGCATATTGGTGCTATGTGCATGAGGAAACCCATCTGGGAAGGACTGGGCATGTGAGTACCTACAGTTCGTTCCATGCTTGCAGTAGCCCTTGTTGAAATAGTGGCATGCCTTAATAGGCAAATCAGATAAGCTGTGCAATCTCCTGTTAAACCTAGAATCCATTCCACCAGCCAATGCAGAATCCAGGGCATAGTAGTTGCTAATGTGCCTTGAAGCAGAACCATCCAGCAGCTCCACTGTTTGGGCTTGACTGTGGAGGGAGTACTTGTCTCCAACCAAATCAGAAAATGGGGAGAAATCAAAGCTGTGGGATGTGGCATTGTGTTCGTTCTGAGCAAACTGAGTACCCCAATGCGCTGTTGAGATGTGGTTAAGAGAGGAGTTGGATTGTGATCCAAAAGGAGGGTAAGAACCAATTCGGAATTCAGGCATGGATTTCTTGGGAAAAAGCAAGGTAAGCATGTTCTTTGCATCCTCTACTGTTGAAAGCAACAAGTGTTCAGAACCATATGCCAATTGGACCATTTCTAGGTCACTTGGTTCTTTCAAAAATATGCATCCCATGATCTTGAATACGTTGTCTGGTTCCAATTTTTGAACTTTTGCAAAGATGATCTTCGCCAACTCAAAGAAATCCAGGTCACAGTACCTGGCTTCTACACAAGTCCGAAAAAGAAATAGTGTAAGAGACAGGGAAAGAGCAATCTAAAACTTCAAATGGGTGTTAAAAGAACCAGTAACATAGGAATGGTGCAAAATAGTTTGGGGAATTTAAGGTAAGTGCATCATCATGGATGTAAAATCTAACATGGCCTAGGGTTTAGTACCTTTGATAATAACCAACGTTTCCAACAAAATATTGTTTCCGAGTAAAATAATAATGGCGTCAGAAAGAAGAGATGGCAGAGAGATTCATCAGGGTTTTAAACAAACATTTCAGGAGACATCCTGATGCTACAATGAACTGTTAATAGAACAATGCAGTCGACAAAGAAGAACATTGAGAACCCTAAGAAACCAAACAAGGACAAAGAAACTCACAGGATTAAACTAACATTCCGTAAACCAAATGCCACAGTAAAAAAAAAAATTACCTCCTGCCTCCATGCCAGTAACCATCGATGAAGAACAAAAACCAATAGACTCTTCTCTCTCTGATACGATTCCTAGTTCTGATACGATGCCTAGTTCTTGTCTTTTAACATCTACTATTCTGCTATTTTTATATGGAATACAGCTAGGTTTTCTCTTTATAACTCGCAGAAAATCACGCGGCTCGATTTAGGCTTACAAAATCGCACCATGTCGAACTCAATCTCTCTATTTATCAAACAAAAAAAAAAGCAACAAAAATTGCATAAAAATACACCAAATCTTAGCCGAAATGATTTGGGCGAAGGAAGATTGGCCCGATCAACGGTTGACCGCTTCCACAGGCTATGGAGACGCTATTGGTCGAGGTGGAATTAAGGGATGTTATTTCTACCGTTAGAACAGGCGTTTTCAGTTACTATTTGACTGAAGCGAAAAAGGAATTGTTTAATTGAAAAGTATTTAAAAAGCACATTGATATTTCTAATATTTGGAAACAATTACGGGGAGAAAATTTAAAAAGCACATTGATATTTCCAATATTTGTCATCAAATTTTTCTAAGTTTTTAATTTTATGAAAGATTGAAAATTCAAAGGCAAACGAGAAATTTATGATTAATTACTAAATATATAATATATACTATAAATTTTATGATTATTATTTCAATGAATCTATTTTGTATAAAGAATCTATCATGTATTAATTGAAAATATAACAAATTCATTATGCAAATAATGGAATATTGCTATGATGTAGATAAAAGGTTTGTTAAATAAGTAAATATTTTTATGCGTTGAAAGTTTAATTGTGTGATAGAATTACTGTATTTTTTATGGACTATTCTTAAATATATATGATATTCCTTTAAAATTTTATAAAATATATAATAGATTAAATGTGCAATTATTTTTATGAATTAACTGATAATTAATGAAATTTTATTTGTGCGATAGATTTACTATATTTTTATAGTCCGTGATAGATTATTTAAAAAATATGTGATAAAGTTATTGAAAATTATAAAATACAAAACGGATAATGATGTGTGAAAAAAGTTGATTAAATGAGTACATATTTTCATAACAGATATTAATTTTTTTTATAGAAAAGTTAAATATTATTTATTAAAACAAAAGATACCTACATAAATAATAATTCATATGAGAATCTTGATTTTCTTTCTAATCTATACTCGTAAATTAATTTTTATAGTATATTATATATCTCATAACCCCTTAAATATTTATTGAACAAATATTAATTAAAAGTATTAAATGGTCTTATAAAATTTAAATTTTTGTTAAATTGGTGTCCTCGTTCTTAGATTTTATCTATGTCATTTTTATTCTAATTTAAAGTTAGTAGGTTATAATAAGGGAATAATAATTTCTTTCAAATCTGATGAAAGATCTAATATCCGACCTAAATGAAAAAGAGTATGAAAATATTTTTTTAACCCGATTAAAAAATTAAGTATGAAAATTATTTTCAAATTCAAACATAGTGACGGATCTAATAAAATCCTAGACTGAATACCTTATTAAATTTTATATTAATCGATCAATTAAAGAAAGAACAAAAATTCTGTGATACTGGTTTTAAAACTCAGCACTATAATAAAACCATCGTCGACACCTGATTTTTCTCCAGTTGAAAATTTTAATTTATTTGATTTAATCAAAAAAAATTTATTAAAATTCGATCTGTTAATTTGATTTGATCAAAGTTTTGCTCATCTTTAATAGATGATATCCAATTATCATATGAATATGAGGATGGATATGAATATTTGATTCTCTATGAGGGTGAGAATAAAAATTATTTGATGAGAATAAGAATGTATATAATAAATATGAATGTTGATAAAAAATAAAGGATATAAAATTAAATCTATCCATTACTCTCCTTAAAAGTTTAGACATCTGCACTTTGCATTAACGTGGTGCCACCAAATTAATTTGGATGCTCTAGCTACCTTTCTAATAAAAAATTCTATTTAAAATTATCTCTTATTGATTTTTATTATTTATTTAAACTTTTAAAAGATACTTTTAATATTTTAAAATAAATAGAGACCTTTTGACAAAATATATTAGTTTTTTTGCAATGTGTATGTATTATTAGAAAACTTTATTTTTTTTATAAAAATAAATCATTTTATTATAATTTCTAATTTAAATTACTATATTTTCTCCTATGAAAATTGATAATTAATTACATCTTTATTTGTCGGTTAAGTTGGATTTCAAACATGTGATAAACTTATTGAAAATTATAAAATACGGAATCAATAGTGCGACGATGCCAATTTATGTGAGACTGGGTTATAAAAAAATTTTGACTAAAAATATTTAATAAAAAGTAATATTTTGGGCTTTGCATGGTAAAAGTGTGATTAAATCAAATAAATCGATCGAATCGATTAAATTTAAAATTTTAATTTAATTATTTAAAAATTTAATTTAATTATTTTAAATTTAAAAAAAATTAATTAATTTGATTAATTTAATTCGATTTTAAAATTTTTTATTCAATTAAATTGAATTAATTAATATTTTATTAGTTCTGTTCAATTTTATTTAAAAATTCGATCGATTCAACCGTTTGAAAAAATTTAATTCAAATTAATTTTAATTAATTTGATTCAATCCAATTTTAATCCAATAGTCAACACTTCAGTAACGTATAATGATTCGTTTTGCTCAGGCGAGAAGAACAAGTTAATGCTTAGGTTTGGGTTAGCAAAGGAAAGAGAGACATTTTAAAAAATATATGCATTTTTAGTAAACATTAAAATAAAAAGT
>JBBMKF010000078.1:1227753-1246199 GCA_037834155.1 Curcuma caesia | reverse complement strand
AGTATAGAAGTCCTTTTAACAAGAAAGACAAGTAAGGATGTGTCATCTTTAGGGAACGAACTTAGGGGTCGATCCAACTAAGTATCATACTGGGATTATGAAGTTGAGATTTGATGGTTGTTCAATTGTCTAATTAGAAATTGCATATCATACTATATTTTTGTGCTAACTCTATTTTGTAGGATTCGGGTGACCGAATGATAAGTCCAATCGGCCGAACAGTTCAGGTGACCAAACACGATCAACCAAAAGCTAAGGTGGCACAGTATTATGACGTGGAAACTGAAGTATTCATCCAAATGACATGGCATCTGATGTGGACAAGGATAAGCTTCAAATTGCTGACATGAGAAGTCTCGAAGTGATGACATAGCATCTGAGGTGTCAAGGGGCAAGCTTCAAAGAAGCAAACGTGGCTAGAGATAATCTTCGAGATGTTAACGTGGTCATTGCATGGTCAACGATAAGCATCGAAGTGTTGGCATGTTAGGTGACGTGGTTGAGGATAAACGTCAAGCTGCTGACATGTTAGAAGATAAGCTATGAGGATCCAATGTAGGCAGGGTTCAGTCGACCAAACCTATGCACTGTCGACTGAACAAATGGATCTGGATCCGATTATCGAGGTGATCAGTCGATCGATCAAGGGGATCAGTTGATTGGTAAATTCCTATAAAAGAAGGTTCGACCAAAGACTTCAAATAATCAACTTACAAGCTCTTAAGACTTCGTCTTGTGCAAAAGCAACGTCTCTACTCCGCTGTGGTCCTCCAACAACCGAAGCTTCACTTCGATCTATCATTGTAGGTAACCTTTAGTTGCTTTGTCTTTTGTACTTTCAATTCTAGAAGTTGGTAAATTGTCACCACACCTTGATCATTTATAAGAGGTTTTTCTCTACCTCATAAAATTTTTTTGAAAGGAGAAAAATAGTGAATTGTCCACCAATAAGCGATCCATAATCGTGGACTTTGGAGTAGCAGTTGATAGCTGTGAACCAAATAAATCATGTGTTTGTGTGTTTCTCTTTTTATTTCTGCTACATACATACTTTGATTTCTAAAAGAATAGAATGGTTTTAAAATGACTTTTATGAACGATATTCACACCCCCTCCCCTTCCTCTATCACTTTCAACGATTATACACTTGTTATGTTACTGATGTGTGTATCTAAGTGTGTAGGGACTTAAGAAAACACACAGACACCCGATGACTCGGTATCCATTGGAGTACAGTGAAGGGTGGTATGAGACACTCGAGGGATGGAAAGGATGAAAAGCATCGGAGACAACAAGACCTTGCAGAAGACGCAAGCAAGAGTGAAGGATGGCATGGGAAGGCAGTTAACGGGCTCGATGCATTCGAGGGATAAGAAACTGCAGAGAGTACTCCGACGGAGTGAGAAGGATGACATAAAGAGTAAGCATCCAAGGGACGAGAAGCTAGAAAAAAAGCTTGCACAAGGTAAGATGGTGAGATGAGTGTTGAGTGACCTGTAATATTTGGACGTAGGTAAATCAACCTTAGGCAAACTAGATGTAGTCGACTGAGTCAGAAGGTTTGGGCGACTAGAAAAAGGTTTCCAATCAACAAGAAATTTGATCAACTGAACTAGCGGTTCGATCGACCAAAGTACAAGATAATCATTATCTGTAATGTAGGTTATCGTTGGAGTTGGATTAGTTGATCGGACCTTGGGATCGGATGACCAGAGCCATGTGGAAGCTGATCCAACAATGCAAATTCGATGTTAGTAGAATCAGGTGACTAGAGTTCAAGATCAAGCGACCGTAGGAGACATGGTAGCAGATCCAGAGAAGTTATCCGACCAAGTTTTGATCGACCAATAAGTTATTAGGTCAACTAGATGTATGCCACATTAGCGAAGGGATGTGCCAAGACTTTCTGGTGGATCAGATCAACTTGCCACATCAATGATTTCTAATCGATCGAACGTGTCACATCAACATTCGAATAGAGTTTATGAAGAGAGACGGGGAGCTCAGTTGAAGAATACAACACAACTACAACCAAAACTTTCAATCTACATTCAACGAGTTCTTCTTTCTCTCTTTTGTATTGTACTCAATTGTTGTAAGAAGCTTCTCCGCCTCCAGCACATTACCAAAGAAGAGAATAATATGGACAGACACTTTTTATACATAGGCCTTGAACGTAGCAACGTGGAGGTTATAAACTAAGTAAATGATCTGTCTCATTTCATTTATGTTTGTTTTATTTTAATTAAATTATGTGTGTCCTTGCTAACAAGTTAGCAAGAGAAAAGAATTCTCTATTTATAGGTTCACTATTCAACCCCCTCCTCCTCTAACTATCCAATCGCTTCCGCAGCACCTACATTCTCTTATTCTTTTCCTTCTTCTCCTTCTCCTCCTGCACAAGCAGTTGCCATGTTTCCCATTGTCCTCCCGCTCCTACTGCTCCATTGTTGTCGACTCCTCCAACAACTTTGCTCCTCCTCCTCCACCGCCATCACCATCAGCAGCAGCAACTCTTTCATTGTCAATTTATGTGACTCCTCCATCCATCAATTGCATTGCTCAAGTCTAAATGCTTCTAACCACCTTTGAGCCAAACATATCAAATACATGAAGGTGTTCTACCAATGGAATTTATTATTATATACATTATTAATTTTGTCTGTTGTTGTATTATAATTATGTGAATATTAGTGTTCTTGCATTAAATTTGTCTTCGTGCATTGTAGAATTTCAAATAAGAACCATGTACAAAATTTGAAATTCATTTAAGGGGGTTTTTTTTGAGTAAATGATATTGTTTAAATAATCTCATATTGTATTAAGCAGACGATGTGTAACCTCCAATAAAAATTAATATTGTTTATATGATAAATCTTTTTTGCTAAGCATTACTAATACATAAAGATAATATAAATTCATAATTTTAAAATAAGAGAAGGATCACTTTGCTTAATTGTGTCATTTGCTTCTATTTTTCTAGGTAATAGCGGAAATGAACGAGGATGTTTCATAGATTTGTTGACTACTTGAAGTAAGAATATATGTTTCAAGTTATTGTGTGCCTTGGTTGCGAGTTGCGACAAGCATGCTCGGCAATATTCTCACACAAGAATTGGAGAGGTCGCTAGAGATCAGGGCCACAACAATCAATGAGGATAAGGGACAAGATTTGGTAGCGAGTTTCTTGTCAAGATCATTCACACGAGGACTCTCAATGGATGATCTTTGAATCAAGTAGGAGGTTACAACTATTAGCATTGATGGGCATGACAGTTAAGAGTGAGCCGCTTGCCACAACTATAGACAAGAAACCACTAGCCGATGGACACCATCAGGACCCCAATAATGGATCGCAATGAGTGCTGCCCAATTTGATGTTTTCTTACTCAAGAGAGAGAAAGAGAGAGCCAGGGATATGTTGGTGCAAGGAGCACTATATGATCAAGTCTCTATTTTGATGCATGACATAAGGGTTTAAAGTTTGATTATGTATGTGATCTGATATGTATGTCAAATGTGCAAGTACAAAAACTTGACGGGAAAAACTTGATAGGTTGGGTAATCTAATACCGAGCATAAAGGAAAATCCTAGTGGTCAGTGGAACCAAATACTGAGTAGTGAAAGTCTTAGTAAGTCAGGTGACCAAATACTAAGCAGAGGAAGACCTGATAGATCGAGTGATCATATATTAGATAGTGGAAGTATTGGTGGGTCAAGTGATCAGATATCAAACAATGAAAGTCTTGGTGGATCAACAAACAACTAAATCGGATATCTAGCAATGAGCAAAAGTCTTGACAAGTCAGGTGACTAAATACCAAGCAAGGGAAGCTCTAATGGGTCAAGTGATCAAACATCAGGCAGCATCAGAAGTCTTGGTGGATCAAGTGTCCAAACATTATGCACAGGTAAATCCTAGAGGTACCAGACAAGTTAAGCTCAGAGAGACTTTCTGACACAAAAAGTAATAAGGAGAGCATTATCTATCTGGAGCGAGGGTAGTCTAATAGCTAAGCACAAGCATGATGAAAAAACCACTTGATTTTTCGAAGTCAAGATGGGCAACAATAGTTATCTAAAGCTTAGTATACTCATTTATATTTGTGGACTAGCTTTGTGGTATAGGAAGTAGATCAGGATGATCAGAGTCAAGTCAAGGTGACTTATTTGTCCAGGCGACCGAAACAGATTCGGGTGACCCGAGGATGAGAAGATCAAGTAGTACAGGACGAGTCAATTGCCGATCCCATCTGACCGAACTTCTAGATGACCAAAATCATGCATAGGTGATCAGAAGGTATTCAGATGATCCAAAAATTAGATCAAGCTAACTCGAACGAGGCGATCAATGTTGATCGGAGTTGATTTGGACAACCGAAAGGTGTCATGTCAATAAGATTCAATTTTGCATGGATAAAATTGACAGTTGAGTTAGAGGTCCGAACGACCGAAATAGCCTCCAAGCAATAGAAAAAATATCATGTCAACAATCGATGGTAAGATTAAAAAAAGGAAACAAAGAGCACTTGGTTCAACATTGAATTAATTCAAAAATTCATCTCATGCTCTCGTTACGTTGTTTGCACATGTTCTGATCGCTTAAAGTTTCATATTTGACAATCTCGTTCTAATTTGATATATTGAATTGCTATCTAATTTTTATATTTGTGTTACTATACTTATTTTTTATTTTATAAGTGGTTTCTTTATTTTTAAAAATATTTGAAAACAAGAGTATTTTATAGATGATTTTTCCGGAGTCATCAACAATATTACAATAGGTTGTGAAATAGAAATTTTAAAGATAAGTCAAACCACGTTAAATTAGTAAGTCTCTTTCTGTGTATTGCATATTTATTTTATTTTGATTATGTTGCGAACTGATTGCTCTATTTTCTATTATATTTACTTTATTTAAATTTCTTTTTTTTTAATCCAGGCATTTGGATCTGGGATCCAATTAGAGGGAGTAAAAGTTCAATTAAATTAAATAAATTAATCGAATCGATCGAATTTAAAAATTTTAATTATTTATTTTAAAATTTTAATTTTTAAAAAATATATATATATTAATTCGATTCAATTTTAATTTTAAAATTTCTTATTCAATTAAATTAAATTAATCAAAAAAAAAATAATTGATAAATTTTTAAATAAGTAAACTTATAAATATTTAATTAATTGATAAATCTCCCATATTAATTGATAAATCTCCCATATTTTATCTATTCGATTAGTTTGATTTTTATTTAAAAATTTGATTGATTTAATTAGTTTGAGAAAATTTGATTAATTTAATTAATCCCTATAAATCAACCATCAAATAAATTCGAAAAATGCAAGAGGTTTTAGCATAGCACCCCAGAGTCATCGGTGGTTCAAACTTTGTAGATTTTCAAAAATACCCAACGTGAGATTTGAATCCTTATTCTACCACTACACCGTGTTTCATTATGTCATACTTTGATTGCATAAATTAAAGAACTTATCGTCTTATTCACCCCCTCTCTCTAACATTATTTCAATCCTATAGGATAATCAGCAATAGTCACGATCACACCAAGTGCCGTAAAACGGTTACATCACTCAAGCCAACTTAAAGACAATTTAAGAACATTTTCCTATTGATCTAGGAGAGCAAGATTACGATAAGAGGTGGAGCAAGATTACGATAAGACTTGGAAAGTTTGAAAATTTTATCACGTTGGATCATACGTCAAAATCCATCTACATTTTTCGATTTATCACCTTTAAAATTAATTCGATCATAAAAACTGAATACCTGAATTACTAAAAAAAAAAAAGCAAGGTAAGAAGAGAATATAGAAATCCTAAGGTACTGCAACTCTTAATTTACTCGATTTGAAAGTCTGATCTCACACATGCATCATGTAAAAGGATTGGAGGATAATTCAAGTTGCCTCGTCACAGGAGGAGCAAGAATAATGGCTGATATACAGGCTACGTTATGTCATTAGTATGGGAGTTCTATGAGTGCCAACGGAGGATACTAAAATCACCTAAAGCTTGATAGTTGAGTCACCGCCGCTATTGCCAGATACAATTTAATGTTAAAATGTTCTCTAATTTCCTTGTAGACTGCAAAACTTTATGCATGCTAGCCAAGCATTGGTGTCTATAAACAAGAATATAATTGCAGGGCTCATCATAATTTATTATTGGGCTTATCTCAATTCATATATAAAGCTCATCATAAGTTATCTACTGCAGTGACTGTATTAAGTGGTACAATTAGTAGATATTTTATTCCATCCTCAACAATATGTATGTTGTGACATGCAGTTTGAAAATATGTAAGCATTCATAGTGTATGATATTCAGAAATAAAAACAATCAACCAATGTATTATATATAAGCAATATGCAATTTTCCAATCTAGTCATGCAGATGGCAACAACCTTTTTTATTACTTTATTTTTTTCCTTATGTAAAAAAATATATCATGTCATCTCCTCAAACATTTCCAACCAGTTCAAACGTGGATACCCAGGACCACGTGCAAAGAAAATATAGAAACTCTGGAGCACTTGAAATAAGTTCTACAAAGAAAATGCAAATTATGTTCAACTTGAAACAACCTCAAGATTTAAGCATTACCAGCGAATGCTGGTTCTTGGGCAGACAACCCCAGCGAAGAAGCAACTCTATCCTTCAAGTTAGTCAGATCAATCACGGCAGAAATTTCTTCCTTTATCTCCCTCTCCAATTGCTCTATTTTTTCTCCATTAGAACCTCTTGCGATCTCTGCCTTCAGTTCGTCTATCTTGCTCCTTAGACCAGCTTTCTCTACTGCTGCCTCTATTTCCTTCCTCACCAACTTGTCAACCACCGTCAACTCCTCTTCTAAGCCTGGTGGCGCTATTGGTGATTTCAACTTGCCCAAACCCACTACCTCAAGATTCACAGATTTTAGCATCTCTTTTAGCTCTTCCTTTGCTGCCTCCACTGCTTCAATCTGATCTGCATTTAACAGTGTTCCACTAGCCACCAGGGCACGTGCAGTTCTCAAGACTTCCATCTTGGTCTTCAACTTATCGAGGAGTTTCTCATTGATCTCTTCCTTCAGTTTCTCTACCTTCTCATTCTGGTTCTGTGGCCTTTTCTCTTCAGGTATCTGATTTTGTAATGTGTTGACCTTTGATAGCACTTCAAGCTTCTGTTTCAGTTGTGGGAATGACTCAGGATGGTCAAACTTTTGTCTAAATTCTTGAACCAGTTTATCAACCCTTTCTTTTAAAGTTGGATCAACTGTTGCAGAAGAAGATTTGGATAATTCGTTTCTAAGATTCTCCAGCTCCTCTTGTAGGCCCAAAGAAATGAAAGCATTTGTCATATCCTTGTCTATTTCTTCCCTCACTTGCTCTATTTCTGCACCAGATATAGGTAAATCAGCTGAAAGTGAAGAAATCTTCACCTCCTCTGCACTACTTTCGACTGGTATCAACTTTGTGTCCTTCTTCTTCATACGTCTCTTTTTCACCGGGTCCACAGGTTGATTTTCAACAAATCCCCCAAGTATCCGATACTTCATGTATCGCTGGTGAAGTAAGCTATCAGTGTCCAGTTCAGAGAGCTCCTGAATTAATAATATTAAATCATTATGGATTCTAAAACAAAATAATGAAAACTAAAATACTATAAAGTGAACCATATGCAAAGCTATAGTTCTTGTTTTACTGCAAGCTACTAAGAAAGGTGCTAGTTTATGGAACAGGATGGAACAGAAACCAACGAGTCAGTAGTTGTAAAGGGAGATGAATAAGTGAAGATGACATTTTCATTGCATTTCTCATGTAATCATCAATTTAACTCTACATGACACAGATTCAAAAATATAGACCTCCATTGCTTTCATGACAGCTAACTTGATTTGTTGGGAAGTCCATGTTGGATCCAAGTGTGCACCACCTAGTGGTTCCTGAATAAAATGAAAAATCACAAAGAGTAAATATATGCAGGAAATTGTACTAGCCGATGATTACACCACAAAAGCTGACAAGATAAAACCATATTGCTCGAGAATGATACCAAAAACAAAAGAACAAAATTGTGCCTGTGCATACAACAGGTGGTACAATTTAGCTCACAGCATAGGTTAAATGAAG
This sequence comes from Curcuma caesia, assembly GCA_037834155.1. NCBI lineage: Eukaryota > Viridiplantae > Streptophyta > Magnoliopsida > Zingiberales > Zingiberaceae > Curcuma > Curcuma caesia. The sequence goes on along the minus strand of JBBMKF010000078.1, from coordinate 1,238,069 downwards.
ATCCATAGCCTATTAGATCAGTGAGATCACCAACTTAACCAATTTAGCTCACAGCATAGGTTAAATGATCCATGGCATGTAAAATAAATTAGGTCACAGACTTCACAGAAGAAATGGGCTTTTTTATACTTCACACTAGATTACTTTTGGCATTCACCTGGAACCGAGCTACACACTTGACACGAGGGCAACAAGACTAAATTAGCCTAGAACAATCAAACATGGGGATTGCCTAAGCTATTACTGAAACTTACAGATGCTAGCATGTTTTCAACAAACATCATGCTCTTGCACCATCCAACATATAAACACCGTATGTTGATTATGTTAATATCACGAAAAAATGGAATAGGCCAATATCTTCTCACAACATTTGTTTTAGGCCAAGATAAACTGATGAAGATCCTAGGTCAAATTGTTTGGGGATGATTCCCAAACTAAACTTAACAGTTGGAATTATATGAAAGAAAAGGAGTGTTTAATTGATTATAGCTAAAATGAAAACCAGTGTTGATTCTAAAGAGAAAAAGTAGCAAAATCTACTTACTGGAATAATCCCATCAGCAATCTTCAATCTGCGCAATGACTTGGGTGTGATTCTTAATCTCTCAGCTGCCTGAAAAAAGTTATAAAAAATGGTCAAACTGAGAAAACATCTTATTCTATCGAATAGCTATGCACTAAAAACAATATACCTTAGGAGCCGCTTGAGAGTTTTTCCACAAAATTGCAGCACAAGCCTCTGGGCTGCTCAAAATAGACTACTTGTAACGAATATATTGCAATAAGAGAAAATGAACCAAAATATATTAATGTAAATGAAAGAAAATCTATATGTATATATATATATATATATACAAGGGAAAATTTATAACAGATGGGAACATGTAAAAGGACTTTAATGTGCAACAAATACATGGATAAATTGTCATTATAAACATTATTATCAGTAAACCCAGAACCATCATTTTATTTAGGAACAGAAGATGGTAGTTTGGTTTTAATAACCAATCTTTGGGTCCTCAACTAAACACTAACTTAATTTTGCAAGGCTAATTCTCTTTAGTTGTGATGGAGAATTAGAAATGAAATTTCAAGCAGATGAAAGAAAATAAAATATCACCTGGCAACATAAAAGACAGAATTTTCCAACATCAATAGCTTGTTACCACAGCAAATAGCAAGAGCACCACCAGATCCACCTTCACCAATCACAATAGATACCATTGGAACCTTTAGGCCAAACATTTCCCTTAAATTGAAGGCAATTGCCTCACCCTGGATTATTAAACAAATCATACACTTAGCTATGAAAAGTTTGAAGAGTATAAATAAAATTCGAGTTTGCATGAAAATAAGTATAGTACCTGGCCAAGTTCTTCAGATTTAAGGTCAGCAAATGCACCAGGTGTGTCAACAAATGTGATGATTGGAAATCCGTGGTGATCAGCATACCTCATCATGCGCAAGGCCTTCCGGTATCTGCAATATAACATGTAACTTTCACTGGTGATTGTTTGTAAGCTATGCAAAATATTATTTTAATCTAGCTATGCTCTCAAACATATTTAGCATATGACCAACCTACAAACATAAAAACATACATTAGTACGATTTTAAAATTATTTTTTAAATCTACAATGAAAAAGGAGATATTTTTGGATGTGTTGAATTTCTGTCTTATTTATTTCTAGAGTTTAACCAAATTACCAAGGCAAAAGTCATTTAAGAAGTAAGATTCTACAGAAAGAAGGAAAGCTACAAAATCAAGAAAACTCATCAATTCATTACCCATGTGGAGTTGGCATTCCAAAATTCCGTTTAATATTTTCTTTAGTGTTCCTGCCTTTCTGGTGACCAATAAACATGTAGGTCTTTCCATCCATACTTCCAAGACCTGTAACAATGGCAGGATCATCATAACCTGCACGGTTACCATGGAGCTCAACCCACTGCATAAGATAAAATAATGGTGAGCAAAAGCAGCAATTTGAAGTCATAACAAAAAAAATATTCAACGCATGAGAATACCTTATCAGTCATGTTCAAAACATGATCAAGGAATGTTGGTCTATTGGGATGACGAGCCATATGCAGCCTTTGAATAGGAGTAAGTTTTGAGTATAAATCTTTCACGGCCTGAAATTTTCCAACATAAGACATGACATCTTATTAAATAAAGTCCTTCTGTTTTTCTTGTATATGTAAGCAAGTATGGACTGACGATCTCTTTTAGCATTCACAAAACGAATGAAATATGCATTTAACGATTTAGATTACAGATGGATGTCAATACATGGCAAGCACAGTTAATTTTTCTGTAGATGATATTTTCCAAAGTCCACTTTATGGCATCACATGTCAATCGATAGATCAAAAATGTAAAAGCACAAAAACACAAAAGATCAGAATGCAGGCAAGATAATTAGTTTATTTTGGGTTGAGAGAAGGCAGAATCTAAGGTATTCATCAAGAGAAAAAAAGAACATTGATCTTCTAGGATTCCTCAAGAAAAGAGAAAGCAGATATTGGAGAAAAGAGGATAAAAGAGATTCTATCAGAACATGGTTTTAAATTTCATGTTTTGCCAATCAGCAAAGGCAAAACTTTTCGTTCCGCCAGCCAACCACAGACAAGAAGGCTTGATATTCTTGGTATGTAGCGGTGTCATGGACAAGGCTCACGACACATCTTGCAAGGAGGATCGATGCTCAGCCTGTACGAGTGTCTTCCACAATCCTTCACAATCGCCTTCTTTGCGAGTGTGAATCCATCCATAAAGCATCCTTCACAACCACCTTCTTTGCAAAAGAGGATCCATCCATGGCTGTTGGATCTTCCACTAAGGCAGATTCGATCCTCTCCATATGAAGCTAGGGTAGATGCAATCATGGCTTCTTGAAGATCCATCCAATCCTCTTCATCCAAAGCAAACTAGGTCAAACCCAATCCATGGCTGCTTGATGATCCATCTGAAGCTAGGCAGATCAGATCATTGCTGCTGGGTCTTCTCCTTTTCATCCTTCACAGACCAACTCTGTATTGAAACTACTTGCAATTATGACATGATGACTTCATCAAATACCACTCTGAACATACTTCAAACTACACTGAATGCATTACTAAGTGGACCCCCAAAAGAGCATTCACATGGTTCTCCACAGAACTCCATACTAAAACTAATCGCAACTATGGCATACAACTCTAAATAGAATTCATACTACATTAAATGCATTACCACATGGATACCAAATGAGCATTCAAATGTCTAGCGAGCACATAACATCACTTCACTCTTAGATAAGAGTAACTTCTGCTATAGAAAAACTCATAGAAGCACTTATTTTCTGCAAGGAAGAAGAAACAAGTAATTATTGGGAAGGGGTGGATAGTGCATCTAGAAAAAGGAAACATAATCTTGAAAAGGGGTATGATGGTCTCCACGGGAATGGAGAGGAGGGTGACTTTGCAGGAACAGAGAATAGGAGGGGGGCTTTGTTAGTAAGGGAACTCAAATGGAGAGGTTTAGGGGACACCCAAATGTTGAGGGAGCTTCTACACGTTCCTATTTGAAAGGGAAAGAAGCTGAGTGATTTTGAAACTAGCAGAGAATAGAGGGTTTTGTTTTACATTTTTTATACTGAGAAGGAGAAGAGACGGGTTAGAGTTGAGGATATGCAACATTGACATTCTTGCCATAGACTTAAATGAATGATTGTCTTGGAATTGTTGCAAACACCAGGAAGGATGACTACATAAGTTGTAGATGACAGGAAAAGTAGAGTAAGCAGTTTTCAGGCTGGGTTGATTGGCTGATTCTCGACCTTGGAAGTAGCTATCTTCATTTGACAGCTTTGGATAGGTAAGACACACACCCTAATCACAATTCAGAAAGTTTAGGGATGCTTAAGTTTCAAGTATAATCTCTTCCTCTGTGGAATCATATTCTCACGAATGCTTAGGTTAGGTAGGAGAAAAATCTGCCCATGGGAAGATGAATATCAGTGTTAGAAAGTGGCAAACACAGACAGGATTGAAAACATGTAAGAATAAGTAACATAGTTTGAGAGAATGCAGTATATTTGTGGAGAGAAAGAAAGTGTCAACATCAAAAATTCTTGGATTCTTTGAGAGATCTTCTTCCGCAGATTTATATATATATATACATATATATATATATAAGGTCTTTATATTTGGAGTTGTGGACCACTCTAACATAAGTCCATTAGAAAATAAACCAACTCAATCTCTTGGCCCTTCTCTGATTGCTTCCATATTAAAATTAATTATAATTATGACATGATAATTTCTGAAAAAATACAAATTTTTGTTGAGATAACATGAAATCCAATCATCAAGTTGTGTTTGTCTCAAGTAATTGGGTTCTGCTACATGAATCTCATCCTCCTCCATGGAACTCTATGCAAAACTACATTATAACTAGTATTCAAATTAACTAAATTATTTTTATTACTGTAATCTTTATTACTAATAATTAGTATTTTCTTTGGTGACCTTACTTTACATATTTCACTGTAACAAATTCTAACTCTTCTACCTATGCAACAATTATTTTTAGCATGTTCATACCATCTTGACCATATTCGCATTTTATCATCACCTATCTAAGTATGTTTTCTATCATTTCATCATCTATTCAAACTGTAATTATTCTCGAGAGTTAGTATTTTTTATTTTATACATTCTACCAACTCCAACCATCTTTGCATGGAACTTTTTATACAATTGTTTCGTAACAATTCATCATTTTGATTTATAGAGTATGATGAATTATACCAGTCTTAAAAAATGTTCCTTTTAACCTAAGGAGGATAAAATATGACACAAGACTCTTATCCTATTACTTATAGTTTCATCAATCTTTCCGTGTTAATTATCAAAAATTCTTCCTGGGATTACATGTCCATTCATCTTAATTATTCCCTTAATTCTTTTCTTTCAATAAAAATTACATTTCATATATTCTATTTTGTTCTACTTATCTAAAAATATTAATTTTAAAATTCTACACAACTCAAGCAAATTTAATATAATTATCCTCACAAATTACCATAACATCTTCAATAAATAACATACACTAAGATTTATCTTTAATATGATAGGCTGATTCAACTATTATTGATAAGAAAAGATAGACTTAGAGCTCTATTATGAGGGGACAGCAAGATTATGAGGGGACAGCAAGATTACGAGGGGGGACGAGCAGCATAGGTTTCTAATTGTCAGGGGTTTCATGGAAATGGAGATAAAGAAACTCTACTAAGACAAGGCAGGGGCTCTATTAGAGAAGAAACAGGGGAAACAAAGACATTAGCTTTGGGGCATAAGAGGAATTTTCTAGGAAGAGGAAATGTGACAGTCATGTGCATGTGACACCTTGTGATGTATGGTTGCCTTGAAGTTTTGCAGACTTCGAGGAGGATGGCTGTGGAATATGTTAAAGATTACAGTAAGGGTAGAGTAGGTAGGTTGTTTCACAGTGCTGATTAATTGTCAGGGTTGAGTGGTTGATTGTCGATTTTGAATATACATTTAATGGCTTCGAAGACGCATGATGTATCTCCAACTCGCGAGTTAGCAAGCCAAGGTGAGGGTTAGTTTGGTCCATGACTTTCCCACTTTGTCAAATCGTGGTGTTGTTCATCCTAGTAGTTTCTCATGAATGCTTCGACTCATTGGATCAAAACTTCATCGATGGGTAACTTTGATACTAGTGGTAGACGCATGTAGACAAACACACAAGATCAAAACCATGGTGAGGAGACCTAGCATTAGTTTGTAAGCACATAAGATCTCATGTATTTGTTGAAGAGGATGAGAATACCCACTTCTTTGGATTTGTTGGGAGAAGAGAACCCAAGTGTTCTAAATAAACTTTTTTAAAAAATTAAGATTAAATTAAATGCATCACTCTTGTTTATTGCTAACATAGAGTACCAGTTCACCATTAATATGACAGAGAAACACATAATAAAGAAGATTCTTTACTTGCATTCCTTCATAAACAAACTGTTGCACAAAGAAGAGTCTTCGCATTGTATTTTCAGATTAATGTACTGTAGACCATATACATTGTGCTACAATCTGAAATTTTTCCTTTGAATTTTTACCCATAGAACATGTTCAACATTTGATCTTCTTTTTGACCCAACTGTTCATAGAGGCTAAAAGATATTTAAGTGAAGAACAAAGTCAATAGCTATATAGCTATCTATGAAAAGATCTATCACAAAAATTAAAAGAGACTCCTAACCACAGTTAATCACCGAGAACTATTAGTAGCTCAACTATAATATAACAATTGAAAAGTCTGCTTTACAAAGGGCAAAGTTAATAAACATAATGGTCAAAATATAAAGATTGCTAGAAAAATAGACAGAGAAAGTATCATACACTTTTATAGAGAATATATCTTCAATAAAACTTTATATAAATCATACCTTCATGCATGTCTTTTATTAATAATCAAGATGAACCAGAAGACTTAGACGTGTCTAATTTTTACGTTAGGTTTTAAATTTTAAATCATTATCTATCCTTTCTTCATGTTTTTCCCCTCGTTGTACAGTGCAGGATTAGTTTTATTATCATTATCACTACCAAACACAGGTTAAAAGATAGTCCATACTTACAAAATAGGACAATAATACATGTCTCTGTGAATATGATAAATCATCAAACACAAAAATTTGAAGACTTCTGAATTATATCCTGTTACTAAACATAACAAACTATGTCAATCCAGTAATGTAGGGACCAAATATTTTAATGTCTGATAAACTTGCTTCTTTCAATACACATAGGAAATGGGAAAAAAGTCAAAATTTAACCTGCTGATATTTGCTTTCAAGAAGATTAATTTGATCCGTGAAGTCCAAACCAGTCTCAGCAGCCATTTTTCGCACCTGTAGAGTAGAAATAAAAGAATAAATAATCTAACAACATGGGACACAATCTTGCAGATATTTGCATATGACACTAAGCATCAAAACTGTAAATTGAAAACGGAAGGGTAGAATCATCCAGGATGAAAGTGCCATCACAAATAGTTAAATAATAGCAAAGGTTGGCCAAGCATTATAATGAACAAATATATGATATTAAGGAAATGTAGCTTTTCTTAGGGAAGAATTTTTTTTAAAAAAAAAGTTTTATTAACTGATACAATGTCACTTCTCTTGCAGCTGCCACCTCACAAGAGGAAAAAATTACTGAAAGCATTTCAATCCGAAGACTTACATCAGCTGAGAGTTATAATGTGACCAAGTTAAGGCTTGCTCACTATTATTGTTATCGTCTACTACAAAGATATATGTCAGCAAACATTCATATTATATACACACATCACGAAATGACAGAAAAGATAGTTATGCCATGAAAAAAACATAAAACGTAACAGAGAAAGGTTATAATTACTGAAAGCATTTCAATCTGAAGTACTTACATCAGCCATCTTCTTCTCAAGATCATGCAAAGGCTTCTCAAAAGCAAGGGTAACAGGTTTTGGTTTCTCAGTGAGAGGCTTGAAGGGAGACAGATAACTCAGATGTCCACTTTCCATATTTGGATCAATGTCCTTTGGCCAGGGATAATCATGCTTTTTCCCCTTTCTGATCTTTGCAGACACAGAAAATCTACGACTATTAGCAGCAACAGATCCTCCCAAATTCTTAATCCAAGATCCCCCAATTGCATAGGACGGACACCTCTCCAGATCAGCACCAAGCAACTGTTTCCTTAAAAGAATACGCGATCCAGAGACAAAACTGCCCCTGTCTCCCGCTAATCCGGCAGCATCAGTCAATGAAAGTGAAAGAGAACTCATCTCAAAAGCCTTAATTTGCGAAGCAAGAGAGAAGTTCTTTATGCTGAACAGGAAGTGATTCGCATATACCTGCACCACCATACCATCAATCAGCAACTAAGCTTCATAAACCATTATTGTATCGAGCTCCACAGCGCTCTTACTCTATTTCCAGAAGTAACCATTAATAACGAAATCGAGAGAATCTAAAGGCAAGAATCGCACAACTTCGCTACTAAATACGACATCATGACCTACAAAATCAAGCTCGGACGGAAACAATTACCTGGAAAAACACCGGTAGGGGTGGTGAGCAAAGGCAGAGGAACGGGGAGGCAAAGGGATCTGCGATGTGGAGTCGGGAGCTCAAATCTAGGGATTGATCGCGAGCGGAAGCAATGGCAGCATTATAAACGCAGAGGCAGAAGAATTGGGGGCGATGGATACGAAGAGAGAGAGAGAAAGAGAGGGGAGGAGCGGGCGGGCGTGGTGATGATACCCGGCGATAACTACGAAGAATGAGGGCAAGGGGCTGATTTGTGGGCGGAAGCGGGGCCCGCCCCCAGCGCTGGATACCGACCTTTGCTTGGCGATTCGTGCGGCCATGATCGCGGAACACTTGGATGGCCAATTGCGACCGCCTTGACTGCGGACGGTGTGCCTACCTGCGGATTTGGCAGCTGCGTGTGTGTATTCCTATTTTCTCAATAAATGTATATTTACCGATAAACAATTAAAATTTTAATTAATTAATTTTATATTTATATATAATTTTGATATTTTACGTGCACAACTCATCCATGATAAAAAATTTGAGTCATTCGAAAGTGTTCCGAGCTCCCAGAAGTATTTCAAACATCTAAAACAATAAACTGTGCAAGTTTTTATGTTTTTTATTTTTTATTTTACAATTAAGCTATTTAAGATTTTTTTTTTTAAATTTAGAAGTTGGATTATAGTATTAAATATAAAAAAAATTTAGTTCCTTATGAGTTACGGGATGTGTCGAATAAGAAGTGTGGGATAACAATCCACGTACAAATAATTAAATTTTTTTCGTTTTTAAAATTTTTTTTAGATTTAATACTATAAAAAATTGTAAATGACTTAATATATATATATAACTTATGTGTTACATTCTTTATTATCATGGCTTCTTCGTTCTCCTTCAAAACCTTCATCCACTTTTGATGTGGAGTAAAATTTTGTGATTAAAAAAAATGATAAATCTTGGAAGATCACCAGGGTAAATCAGTAAGTACATACTGCAGTCAATCCAGATACCCAGTATCCTTTGATTGTGTTCCCCATTTGGAGGAAAATTTTTACAAATATACTGTAGTTGGGGATCGAACCGCGGGTCCTTAGGTCACAACTCGAATGTCCTACCGTTGCACTATTGCCCCGGGGACAAAAAAAAAATTGTGATTAAAGTCGTTGCTAATAGTGCTTTTGAAACATTCGGATCGTAAGAGAGTCCGTATCATGTAATTTCAAGTGTCGTGTAATGGAATTTGTGCTAAGTAATATTCTAAGTGTTCTATGAGGATGGCCATTTATGAGAAAAATGTTTGGGATATGAAAATTTTTAGGATCTTCACTTTCCTTGATTGATTTAACAAAGCATTTGTGAACTTACTAACCTTCTATATGTTGTCCATTAACTTCATCTGAAACTTTCATTGATATTAACGATCAATTAATCATAGTCATTAATTTAAAAATGATCAAATGATCATCTTTCAATGGTCGAACCACCGATTCTGACTGTTAATCGACCATTTCAATGCTCAACTCAAGAAACATGTGGACCAACGGTTCAAATAGACAATTTAACTCGTTAATTTGAATCATCTTCACAATTAATTTTGAATTAAAATTACAATCAACCCATTTAAGGATGGACTGATTAATTATGATTCCAACTTGCCTAACTATGTCAATAAGTTATTAAAGTGGGTAAGGATTAAATCTCAATGAAATCGAGACAATACTCTCCTCCATCGTACGTAGTTAACTGCAGCTTCTCAATTTATCTTTTCACATATAGCTGTGAGGTCAATTGTGTAGAGCTGTTGAATGATGAAATTCATCTTTTACTAAAGGGTTGTTGACCCAATTGAAGTTTTGGATTGGGTCAATTTGGACCTGCTAGTGGTCTGGTGTAAGTGAGGTAGGTTTTGCTAACCATTAAAGATTTTTTATGAATGAATATTTATGTTTTTATTACTTTTACGATTATATATCAGATTTTTTAATTTATTATTATTATTATTTAATTATTCATCCACCTCACATATGACAAGTTTTTCCATTTATTATATTTACGTCACTGCTGACCTAGAATAAATCTAAATTGGAAGCGAATTAATGCATGAATAAAAAAATTAAATCTAAAACCGCAGAAATGTGTAAAAAAAAAACTATTTGGAAACCAAATAAATGCATGAATAAAAATGCTAATTGAAAAATCAAATAAATGTCTAAATAC
>JBBMKF010000078.1:1195185-1215668 GCA_037834155.1 Curcuma caesia | reverse complement strand
ATCAGCTTGACTTTCCACCTCACTAGGAGATTTTTGACCAGAAAAACCTTTCCCATTCCTCTTCTTCTTAGCCATTTGAAAGTGAAACCAGCTGTACCTTGGAAAAGAAGCTCGCCACCCAAGTTGTCCAATGAGAGTTGTTTGCATTAAATGCCTTGGAACAAACCCCTAGTGAGTGGAACACCTCAGCCCCTCCCCCAACCACTTGGCAGCTCAAGAGTGGAGGGATGACCGCCCCTTGGCCGGAGAAGGTGGCCGGCGCCGGAGCAGGCCGCCGGAAAACCGCTGGAGAAGCCAAGAAACCGCCGGAATTGCAAGAAAAGAGAGGAGCTTGCAGTTTGATCACTTACCTCTACTCCTTGGCCTCCGAAACCCCTTGAAAACGCCCCCCACAGTCCGTGGAAGACACCCACAGCAGTAGACCCCCTCCCCCTTACCGGTGAGGTGGAAGAGAACCACCTCCAGCCATGAATGAGGGCTGTCCGCAAGCAAGAAACCCACTGGAGCACCAAGAATCCTAGAGAGAAGTTGGAGCTTCTCTCACTAACCCTCACCAAGAGCCCACGACTGAATGAGAGCTGACTGAGAGCTCTTTCACGAATGGACTGTTTTCAAATTTGATAAGGCGGAGCATAGAGATCGAATACTAGTGGGCAGACCATACTTTGCTTTTGGTATTCTCCTGTTCTTGAAGGTTATGCTAAGTTGTTTCTTGTTTGATGAAGACGGTCAGTTTATTCCTGCTTGGACCTAAATACATGGCCTACCTCTAGATTGTTGGACTCCGTAGGTGCTCAACTTGATTGGATCGGAGATTGGTAGACCATTATATACGGACAAGCTAACACGTACACGAGAGCGATTGACTTATTCTCGGCTACTTGTGGAGGTTTATGTACAAGATAAGATGATTGACTCGGTACTAATTACCCTATCGACTGGAGTCCAGCTAGATCTTGAGATTAAGTACGAAGTGATGCTGAAATATTGTAAAGATTGTTGCAGGATTAGACATAAGCAAGGAACTTGTAAGAATAAAGCTGATGGAGCGGATAAAAGAGGTAGCACCACAAGGGGATGCGAGGATGCGCACTAAACGCTCCTGTTCGGTCTGACGACAATATCAATCCCGAGAATGGAGTAGAGCAGTAAACCCGCAAGTGGCAGATAGCAGAGCAGAGTCAGTGCAAGACATGTCTGTTGGGGCGGGGGATTAAACACTTATGTCGATTAAAACTCCCACTCCAGTAGTAATGTGTGAGCATTTGACATTACCTCAACAAGATGCTGGGCAGCCAGTGCATGGTGCAAATGAGGTTGCTGCAACAATAAAATCAAACCAATAGCTGGGACAATGTAATAAGGACCTAGCACAGCAGCAGGCCATGCAACTTGTGGTGTAAGCGATTCCAATGCAAACACAAGCCGAGCAATAACAGGCAATAGCGACAAACTCTATGAGCTTTCAACAGCAAGCTATTCGGGCTGCAGCCACAGCACAAGATAGTATCTCCACTACCTCTTCCGCACATAGTAGTGCAAGAATTGCTAGCTCTTCTAGTGGAACTTCCATCGCCTCATCTGAGACCGCAAGTCATGCAAGCGGGGATGGAAACACTCAAGCAGAAATTTCATTGTCGGCAATAAACAATGAATCGGAAGGGCAGTCTACAGCAAAATAGAGCACAAGGCAATTGCAGGTGCGAGTAGCCCAAACAATTAACCAATGAAGATTGTCTCATTGAATAAGGGGCTTTTGAAAGCCCCTTAAATAGAGGGGGGTGCAATATCTCCTCAAACACAAAGACATTAATGTGATTGGTTTGCTGGAAACTAAGCTCAACGAGGGCGCACTAGATACCATCACCCAATGGCGATTCCCAAGTATGGGCATGGTACACAATTTTCTTCTTTCTGATCATGGGTGCATCCTTCTCTTATGGGACAAACAACTTGCGGACTTGGAGGTGTTGTCAATATTCGAGCAGCTCATTCACTTTTAGATCCGATGCATTATTACAGGGCAGTGGGTATTTGTCACCTTCGTATATCCATTGTCACTCGGCGGCCAGTATGATAATCGCTATAGGAACTTGGAGGAGGCATCATCGAGCCTTGGCTGATCATGGGATATTTCAATGCCTTGCTCTCAGCATAGGACAAAGTTGATGGGCAACCGGTCACAAATTATGAGTTACAAGATCTTGAACAATTGGTGCAAAGTCGGGCGATGGTGGACTTGCAATCCATTGGCTGCCGCTTGACTTGAAACAATGGTATGGTTTCTTGCAAACTAGATCGAACTTTAATTAACTCCCATTAGTTGATGGCAGATTTTAACGGCGATACGAAATTCCTTCCCCCAAGGTGCTTATTCGACTATTCTTGCTGCATCGTCTCCCTCCTTAGGGGAGAGCAGCAAGTTCACTGACTTTTCAAGTTCTTCAACATGTGGACCTTGCATCCAACATATCAAGACTTGGTTGCAGAAGTGTGGGTTGATCCAATTCTTGGTGCCGATCAGTTCATTTTGAAAGGTAAACTGAGCAGATTAAAGGCAAAACTGTGAACACTGAATCAGTAACACTTTCATCATATCTCATAACAAGCAGTACGTGCTAAGGAAGCTTTAGAGGTTGCCTAGGAAGGCCTCCTGGGGGAAGCCCCCCTGTTGAGTACCCATAGTTGCAAGGTAATGCAACAATGTTTGCAGAGGCAGAAAAGTCATTCTACTAGCAGCGAGCAAAATGCACATTCTTGAAAGAGGGTGACCAATGCGCAAAGTTCTACAATGACCTGGTGAAGAGGAACAACAAACGCAACTCTGTTGTAGCCATCACGAATGCCTTGGGCAAACACACCATGAGCCTTGACAAGGCTACCACATAATTCGTGAATCACTTTCAAGATCTACTGGGTCACACTGCGCACTGCTAGATGGTGAACAACTGATATGACAGCGGCTCACGGATGTCCAATGATAGGAACTTATCAATTCGGTTACTCCAGAGGAAATCAAAGTTGCGGTGTTTGACATTAACAGCAATAAGGCGCCAATCCCAGATGGATATGGAGCAAAGATTTTCACCTCAGCATGGGACACAGTTGAGCTAGATTTCCAAATGTATTGTAGGAGTTTTTCTTGACAGGGAGGTTGCTCAGACAATGGAACCATATGCTAATCGCTCTGGTTCCAAAATCTGAACACTCCACGGGTGTCGAACTATTGCCCAATCTCCTACTGCATAATTGTATATAAGACCATCGCAAAGATCTTGGTCTGCAAATTAGTCGAGGTAATGGATAGCCCGTTTAACCCAGTGCAAGCAGCTTTTATACGTGCTCGTTCCATTATGGAAAACATACACTTAGTGCAGGAATTATTGCCGAAGTACGCCCGGAAAAGAATCTCCCTGCGTTGTATGCTCAAAGGGACCTTCAAAAGGCCTTCGACACGGTGGATTGACATTTCATGCAAGTGACACTTGCTGGTTTTGGATTTCCCCACCGTTTCGTGGATGGATTAGTAAATGCATCACCACAGTTTCATACTCGTCAGCCTCAATGGAGGATTGCATGGTTTCTTTCATGGGCAACGTGGACTTCGGCAAGGTGGCCCATTGTCTCCCTTACTTTTTGGATTATGCCTTGAAGTGTTTTCAAGGTCTTTGAAGGAAGTATCCAAGAGGCTTGATTTTCATTTCCACCCCATGTGCTCAGACACCGACATCACATATTTGACATGTGCGGACGACCTATTGCTGTTCACAAGGGAGGATGAGTCTGTCGCTGCCCTAATTGCAGCTGTTTGAGGGACCTCGGTGACACCGTTGGCCTTAGGGCTAATATGCTTAAATCCAGTCTGTATTGTGCAGGCGTTAATCCGTGGACCAAGGAAACGTTGTTGCAGATTACATCTTTCCAGCAGGGGCTTTCTCATTTCAGTACCTTAGAATTCCGCTAGCCATTGAGAAGCACTGCATCAACAATTACAGCGCCCTTATTGATGTAGTGGTGTGAAAGATGATATCTTGACTAAAGCACATGCTATCATATGCAGGCAAGCTGGAACTAGTGAAGATGGTGCTACAAGGGGTGGAATGTTTTTTGGCTCTCAATCCTTCCCATCCCAAGTGGTGTCATCGACAAACTCTATGGTATATGCAGATCTTTCGTATGGTCGACGAAGCATCCCCTAGTTTCCTGGGCCACCATTTGCCTACTGAAAAAGGAAAGAGGCTATGAAACACGGGATTTGTATGTGTGGAATTCAACCTAGCCGTGTAGAGTCTTATGGAACATACAGTGCAAAAAAGGACTTGTTATGAGTGCATTGGATACATCACCAGTACCTCAAGCACACAGACATTTGATAGTGGCGCGCCAAAGCCTCAGATTCGCCATTGATTAAGAGATTGTTGCAACTGCGGGACCAAATTGTGTAGCAAATAGGCGGATAGAGCAGTGCCAACATGAAACTCATTGACTAGTACATCTCAGAAAAGCAAGGGGTGGTCAGAACTGTGTGGAAGGCGTATTTCCTGCCCAAACACAGGTTTATGTTTTGGTTGCTAGCCCACGGAAGGCTACGTACAAAAGACCAATTGTCATATGAACCATGCAAGACTTGCCCACGGTGCCAACAAGCTGATGAATTGAGGGAACATCACTTCTTCCAATGCCCCATCAGTATGGAGCTATGGACAAAGGTGAAGAGATGGCTAGACATCTGGCAGAATGTTCCTAGCATTCGAAGACTATTATGCACCATTCGAAGGATGTATCGAGGCAACGGGCGCCTGGTCAAGGCGCGACTTTTGGTTGTTACATGCATGATATATCTTTTGTGGCAAGTTAGGAATAGATGCTAATATGAGGGTAATGTGCCTCGTATAGACAGGATGTTTTGCAAAGTGCAGATACATGTCTATCATTTTGTAGACATTTAAACATGTACAATAGTTTTTTGACGTTGTAATATTACCGTTCACCCAAAAAATTGAAAGCTTCTAGTGAACCATATGATCAAATACAAATGAAAAGCTTCTAAATATCCTTTGGATACACCCTCAAAAATTCAACCTTATCCTAAAGATTAACCCCTAAAGATAAAGATCTATCCGTAGATAGGAACTGTTAGCCAAGTGAGCATCAAATCCAAGGATAAATTCTTGACATTGTTTCTTAAGTTTCATGGTGTTCCTTTTGGAACTTGAGTAAGATGGAGGATGATCAGAAACATTTTCTTTCATACATTAGTGCCAAATGATTCACCAAAAGAGACTTTTAAGCACTTGTGTCAATCAAAAACTTACTTATATCAACCAACATTTGAAATATCATTGTTGAAGATTCAAATGCCATGTTGTCTCACTACAGTGCTGACACACTTCAAATTTTGGTGGATATTTATTTTGAGAATCAAGTTTTTGATAGCCAATATTAGGTTGATGTTTACAACTTTCATATGAAGGTGTGTAAAGATTTGTCTTGGTTTCTAGCCACCCAATAACTAGGGGTCAAATTGAAACCTAGAGACAACTTATCAACTCAAGGGCTTAGGATGAAGCTCCATAGGTAACAAATTCTACCTATAAACTAAATCTTGTTAATATAATCAATCTGCTTCAAGGAAATCCAAGATTACAACAATTGCTCCATCTTCAAGCTGGATGACTATCTATGAGTTTGAAGCTTCTCATGGCTCAATCCATATAGTCCATCATCATCCAAGCTTGATTATTTTAATCTTGAGTTCACATGAGAAGTCTTGCACACTTAAGCAACTAATCAAACACAAATGTTTAACTTAAATTATATTGCCACACTATTAAAACATGGTGGTTAAACCTAATCACAATGGAGGATTCATTGTCTCAACAATGTTTTCCTCTTTGATGTTTGACAATTAATTCAAGTTATCAACAATAAAAACTAATAGAATACATAAAAGTAACCGAAAAGCAAAGCTCCCCTCAAACTATTATGGTTAATTCTCTTTTATTTGTGTCGAAGATTTCACATTTTGATATTGATCAACACCCGCACCCCTATATTTAACATTTTGTTTGAGCTTTATTGTTCACAAGAATTGAAAAGAAAGGTTGCTATCTATTCACCTTCAATTTTTATTTTTATGCACAATTCTTGAGATCTCAGGGGTGGAAAATATGTTTGTGCACTTATGAAGGCAGCTTGTGTTTACAAATTTACTTGAGCTAACTCTACTAATGAAGTTGATTTATACTGGCACTATAATTTAACCATGACATGCCACAAATAAACCTTAATGTTTTTTTTTTCCATGTCTTTGACTTATGTTGTCATGATTTTATATTGCAGATTACCTATTTATCAAGATGGTACTTTAGGGGTAGCTCTGAAGGACATTATATACAAAGGAATTACTAATCTTTCGAAAGATTTACAATGTGCCAAATCTTTGATAAATGGTCATTTGGTAAATTCTTTTTTTAAGATGATAATGTTTTGCATATTTATTTTTTTGTAAATGAACTGTGATTAGCTATCATTGCTTAGGTTTATAGCTTCAGTTTTCTGCATCACGATAATTTTATATGTTTGTTTTTTTATCTTTTATTTATTTTTTGTTCCAATAAAAACATTGTAGAACTATATAAGATATGGATAATGATTCTTTGTAGAATGGAATTGTTTACGACCTCCGGTCTTCTCCATATATTACAACAACAACAACAATAACCACAACCAAACATTATCCCACTAGCTGGGGTTGGTTATATAGATTCTTCTGCGATATTAAGCTCTATCTCCTATTATATCATCATTTATATTTAAATAATTTTTTTATTGTTTTTAACCAAGTCTTTTTGGTCTTCCTCATTTGATGTGCATATTTATTTCTCCATGTCTTAATAAAGGAAAAATTGTATTGACTGAATTCATCACTATCTGTCTGTTCTGTGTGAACTTGAAACCCAAAACGTGTTTATTATTTACCTTCTAACTATTATCTAAAAGATTCCGGTAATTAATTAACCGCAAGGTTAGTTTTAGCCTTTCTTCCACAGAGTAGTGAACTCTAAATCCGTTTCCAATTTCCAGGAATGTATTTATGGCCTTTGGTCCACAATTAGCACGCAGCCATGACTAAAATGATTGTGAATTTTATAACAAACATCTTCCAATCAATGTCATATTAATTAATTAGTTATGCTCCCATGTTCACATATATATAATTCTCTTCATTTTCCTTCTATTGTCTAGGTGACTGAGGACCTACAACTATCTTCAAAAAGCACACATGACGTTGAGTTCCTCATTCCTTTCAACAAAATTATGTCTAGTGGAGGTGTGCTTGCCTTTCTTTGAAAGAGAATGCCTCACTACTTCCCTCAAGTATTTCATTTTTCTGCTATGATTTGAAATAGACTAATACTGTGGAATTTCATATAAAGAATTTAGCTCAGAGGAGGTGGCAGGCCTAGTTTCCTTCAATGGTTCGGTCGCTGCTTTTGCATACTTGGCTCCGAGAGAACCTATTTTGCAAGCTATATCAGACTTGAAGGTACTTCATGTATTTTTTATCTTAAAACTTGTGTCAAGCCAAGAAACTATGCAGGGAAGAATTGTGTCATTTTTCTTATGGTTTCTTCTATATGGTTCCTGAGATGAGAAAAACATTGTCACATGAAAGTAGGGATCGAATCCTCGGGGAAACAATCCCTTGAGGAATGAAATCCCTCCCACCTGAAGAGGCCGTTTAGTCATTGTAATTTACGTCCCTTCAAATCGCTATGGGGCCGACATTGAGGAGCGTTTGGAATGAGCGTTATCACCTTTTGCCACATGAGATGAGAAAAACAGCAATGATTCATTAATTTTATTGGTCCAAACATATTGTATTCCATGTTCAGAAGATTAAAAAAGGTCTGTGCCCTTGTTTATATTGGTACCATAGCTCACATTGAGACAATTCAGGGCACAGTCATTCCATCAACCCATTTTTCCTTTTTTATAATTTTCTCTGATTTCCTCAAACTCAGACTATTAATTTGGATGAAATGCTTCTAGTGATTTATGTTTAAGCACATGTTAATATCATTAACAACTTCTGTTTACGCAGCCATGGTTGGAACTTTGTGTACTATGATGAAAGTTGGTTTATCTTGACTTCTTTCTTGGTGTAGAGCTAGATTAATTGTAGAATTAATAATAGAATGCTAGTCTTTCTTATTTTAATCAACTAGTTACTGGAAACATGGTTCATATTTGAGGTAGGGAGATGGAAGTAAAGATATTTTACCTTGTGTATGCGCACAATGTTGAATGCTTCTAAGTGAGTTTTCAGTGTTGTTTGTTTAAGAGTTTGACTAAGTACCTCTACATAAGTTACTGCTCAATTCAGTGAGTAGTTTTTTCTTACCTAAATAATAATATGTTTGATGAAAACTTAATTTGTCTCTGTTTTTGCTATTCTCCTATCAGCTCCAATGTTCTATTCCTTAAGGCCTCTATGCATTTCTGTGGATCTTCTATGTTTACTTGTCTTTTTCTGCAACAGAAATTACCACTTATAAGTTGAACTTAGTAGCCATTCTATTCTGGTGTCATACTTAAGTCTGTGCCATTCAAAAACTTATGTGGCTTTCTTATGTTCAGTGTGATATAACTTCCACACTAAGGAGTAGATTGGAAATGATTGCTGATGAGGCAGAAGAAGATGCTTTGTCCACTAACGGTGGAGCAGAGAAGCCTATCCATCAACTTACTTTGGATGAGCTAAGGTTGACTTTCTTCTTTACCATGAAAAGCATTCATACGAATCAATATGTGGTTCTTTCCTATACTCCAAACTGATTGTCAAATGCTGAGCTAATCTAAGCCATATCCATGGGTTTGATATGGCAATTACGGATTTTTGTTAGGCCATGCTGATGATATGAAACATACAAGATAATTCAAGTATTCCAACATATAATACTTGTCCAACTATTGGAACATTGGAGGATTTCTTTCAACAAATAGCTCTTTTTTTTAACAACTTAAGAATTTCTAATATTCAAGTTTGAACATCTTAATGTTTTGATTTTCCTGTTTACTCTGTGTGCAAAATTTGTTTTAGAATCTAAGTCTTTGATCTGAATTTCTAGAATTAATACTGTTTCCTGTGACCTCTGAATTCCTCTCCTTATATTTGTGTGATTTGATCACATTACCGTGAATTAGGATTTCACCAAGGCATCATCATTCCAAACACCGCTCTTCCACCAAAGAGCTTAGCTTGGTTTAAATGTCTATCTGATTTTTCAGGGTTTTTTGTGCCATGACATTCAATTATACTACCTCCTTTGACTTTTAATTTCCTTTGTTTTTTGACATCGCCTATCTTACAGTCATATTTGAGTATATTGCCATCTGAGGGGCCTCATTTTAACATTGAAATCATAGAAATCCCGACTAGGTTGGTTCACTTCTAAATGAGTTTTCTCATCTTGATTATTCATAACATCATACATACTAAAACTCTCTTACGTCCTTCTGAAATTTAATTGATATATTGCATTTTATTTTCCTACAGGAAACCATGTTCCCTGACTTTTCCGAGACGAGTACTTGTTCCCTGGTTGGATGGCCTATTCATATGCGATTATCTACAGGCATCAGAGACTTCTGAGGTATCTTTAATCCATGTTCATTTTATTTCAGTCTACGGTTATTTTTGTTACATGCATCCTTCTTTTCAATCAACCTTTGCAAGAAATCTACTTTGCTAATTTCCTACCTCTCAGATCTCATTTCAGTAACAATGTTTATTGTCGTAGTTAATGATTATCTCATTGTTCGTCAATGTTCAGGATATAAAAGATCACTGCAAAGAGATGATGTCAATGGAAGCCCCAATTGAGGTCTCAACAGTAGTTGATCTCGAAACTACACCAAGCGCCATGATTGCCAGATCATTCTGGGATGTTGTTCATGGACATTTACCATCTCCATCTCCTGCTGTTGAATGCAGAAAACAGCACTCAACCAAAGCAGTCCAAACTGGGCGATCACAAACCAGCACTTTCTACTTTCTTTTTGCTATTCTTGCGCTCGTATCAGCTCTTGTGGTTGGATGGGCTATTGGAGTCTTTCGATCAGTGAATACTCCTAATTAACTGGATCAATATTCGATCGGTTAGCATTTTTATGATGCAAATGAGATAAGTTCATCAGATTGAGGCCATTAGCTTCGTCAATGTAACTTCTTTTTAGCTAAATGTTGCGTGATCTAGTTTTATGTATCTTGAACATGAACAGAGAGATGTAAACATAGAGAGATTAAACTTTGTTTCGAAAATATTCTTAGTTGGAAGGTGAAAATAATTACAGGGCAAATGAGGAAAATTTCCTATGCACACAATTTCTAGGGAAAGTTCTGTTTTGTCTTTTCATTTATATTCCTTGTCTTTTCCTGAGTTTTGAATAAAAATTTTGTTTTGATTTCAAGTCTTTTTTTAATCTACAAATTTTTGTTTCTAATAAAATTTGTTTTTACACTCATTCTTTTATTATTCTTTTCGAAATAACCACTACAGTTTGATTATTTTTCTTTTACTCATGTTATTGAAATTTTCTTAAAGTTTACTAATGTCATTAATCTCCCCCTTTTATTATTACTGTTTTACTCTACAATTATGTATATGTTATTAAAGCTCTCTCGAGCATGATGTGGTGGTAAGAAACAGGGTGTTTTACTTAAATAAATAATTAGGATTTGAAATTTATACAATGTATGCATGTGCCGTTCAAATAACTGATGATCTTAGAGTGTCATGTAGTCATTTTATTTTTTTGGATTTATTTGGTGTGAATATAGGATCGAATCATATATTTCAAGATTAATTGGATTAATTATCTCCTAAGATTCAGAAATCGAATTGGTCTAATTTCTCCTTGACAAATAAAGACTTAGGGTACTAAAATCTTACTTAATGGAGAAATAGTTGTAAAGGTAACACAGCCTTATTCGATTTATTATCAAATTAATAAATCAAAAAAATAGCTTGTTTTGTGAAAAAAAATCTTTGGATATTATATTTTATTGTGTAATATCCGATTAAAAAAATGTATATTATTGAAATATTCTTATAATTACTATTGTCATTGATCTCCACACTTTTATAAATGATGTTATTCTTTGCAAATGTGGAATTTATCATCTTAGCAGTCCCACACGATCGACTTCACGACCATTTATGAGGAGATAAATTGGGAAATTATAGTTAGTCATGACATAGGAGATAAATGATGTTATTCACCTTTACTCATATGAGTATGGCTCTCAACAAAGGGGGGTAAATTGACAATATTAGTAAAATTGTGTGGTGTCATGTAAAATGGCATTTAATACATTCTGGTAACATTTATGAAACACAATAATAGTGAAATCATAGGGTTATTTTAAAAAAACAGCTACAGTTTGGGAAATTGATTTTTTAATTATAAAATTGAGTATTTTATGGTTCAAGAGATGGATTAAACCTAGCCCATGTTAACGGCCCAAGTTGCAACCCCGATTTTCAAGTATCTCAAGGGTAGGAAAAGGGAGAGGTCGCGAGAAGCAACGGGAGTGGAAGGCGGCGATGGTGGACGTTGCGAGCACGGTGGTGCACGAGGTCTTGGGCCAGAAGCTGCAGGAAGTAGATGCGCCCATCGTCAGCTACATCATTAACGTCCTCGCCGATGACGATTTCGACTTCGGTGAAGACGGTGATGGCGCCTTCGACGCCCTCGGCGAGCTCCTTGTCGACTCCGGTTGCGTCCAGGACTACGAAGAGTGTCGATATGTACGTATCCACCTCCCTCCATCCTCTAACTCCTCAACCTCCCATACCACTATCAAGATTTGATGATGCAGTGCCAGTTTGGAGTCAAGTTCGTCTCTAGTGCTTTTCCAATATGAATAGCTACTGAACTTATAAATCAATAGTAATCTAGTTGATGATCTGTCACTATGAGGGCTTTGTTGATAAACTAATTAGATTTTTTTTTTGTAGGTGTATGGACCTTTTACATTTCAAAATTTTAGGACTTATTTGGTTGACATTTATTGCTCGTTTTTTAGTGAATCCTACACGGATGTTTGAGAATCTTCCACTGCTATATCAAGTTGTAGAGTTCACCAAAAGAAAGTAAATGTGGAGAATCATATTACTTGACTATGGGGAAAGAATTAAGCATATGGAGTCATTTGAGATAACTTGGGATGTCAATAATGAAAAAATAGTTTAGTTGTGGTTCCTACTTTTTTAACATAAATTTTGAATGGACCCAATGGAAGATGTATCACGATTGTATTGGCAGGTTTTCCTGCTTTTGTTTTCTTAACATATCCAATTGATATGCATTGCTTAAAATGTCTTCATAATTGAACAAGTAGCTATATGCATGAAAAATGAGTATCAAACTCTGCTTTTCTAAACTAACACTATTGCTTCCTAATTTCCGAGCTTTTACCACTATTAAAAATTTAATACAAAATCTCTGGTATATTTCATGTTGGTTCATTTCTTGAAATATAATGTTGAATTGAACATTTTCTCCTTTTACCCTAGAGGATAGCTTAAGAGTAGTATATTTACCTTTGTTCCTAATGCCGATAATTTCATTCAAGATAAAATACAGGTTTGCAACAAGCTTTCAGAAAGATTTGGGAAACATGGTCTCGTGAAACCTAAACAAGCTGTTCGAAGTTTAGCAACACCGATGCGGATGTTTGATGGAATGGATGATGAAGCACCCAAGAAACAACCAGAAGTTTTTGATGGTCCATTGCTATCTGAACGTGATCGAGCAAAGCTTGAAAGAAAGAAAAGAAAGGACGAGCGGCAAAGAGAAGTAAGTGTTTGGTTGATAATATTAGATTCTTAAGGACAAGTGAAGTGTGTACCATTTTCCCTTGCAACTTGTTGCATTTGGTTCTGTATTCTGTATTCAAAAGAACCAGAATGCTTATTGACGTAAGAAAAATGATCAAATATTCAAATTTCTGTCATAGAATCAAAATTCTTAGCATATGCTTCTGAGATAGTTTCATCCAGTAAATAGTTACCATGTGTTATATTTGTAATAGTTAGAATGTGCTATGTATGTTGAGATTTCTATTAATAATGTTTCTGTGCAGGCCCAATACCAAATGCATTTGGCAGAGATGGAAGCTGTAAAAGCTGGGATGCCAGTTGTCTATGTAAATCATGGTGGCAACGACAATGGTCCAGCTATTAGGGACATCCACATGGAGAACTTCACAATTTCGGTTGGTGGAAAGGATCTCATTCAAGATGCTTCAGTAACCCTGTCATTTGGAAGGCATTATGGTTAGTTCCTGATGGATGTCAGTTGTACCTTTTACGCAAAATTTGGTTTGTTCTCTGCAGTGCATTTGTGAATACTGCATTCTTTCACATTTAGTGATGTTATACAGGCTGGTCACTTCCGTTGGCACGATAATTGATAGTTTTCGGAGATGTCATTTATCTAACGCATGATCACTAGTGCTTAATCTTTTGTACTAGACATCTCTAACTTGTTTAGACTTTTTTGCATCAAAGTTCTCTATTGCTTTCATTATTATAATTTATTGAAAATGCTGAAAGAAAATAAAGTAAAAATACTGCATATTTTAGTGTAGCAATGCAAAAGTAGGCTAGTACCTTTATTTCATGATGATCAAACTCTATACTTTTGAATGCATAATCATCGTATACTCTACTTTTGTTTAAAGTATATAGGTTGTAATTTGTAGAATTTGGGGAAAAGAGAATATTGTATTGCTATCCCTAGGAAATGACATTATATATAGGACTAAAACATAGAAATCCTAGACCTAAAATATCAATGATATCAATGTGTGACTTAACCCGCTACATTAATATATCAACCTAATACCTCTATGATCTAACATTTTCCTTCAAGTTACAGCATTGATATTATCTATGTCCTACTTATTACATGAATGATAAAAGATCTCATAACAAATCATAAACTAACATGACAATAATAAAATGATACTATAATACTCACATGCATGCTGGAAAAAATTCAATTAAGGGAGCACACAACCAATGAAGAGGGATCACCTGGAGTGGGCTTTTGAGCAATGATATGTAGCATGAAAAAGTCCAACATGAAACCAACATGACACATTGCATGCAGTGGATCCCACATCCATGCAGTGGGACCCACAGACATGTAATTGAGTGTATCATGTTGGTTTCATGTTGAACTTTTTCATGCTACATAACATTTCTCTTTCCCTAAACCAATGGGTATATTAACACAATAAAGAGAGGGAAGACGAAAACACTCAAGGTTCTTGGTAAAGATAGATGGATTGGCTTGACCCTTCGTTGGAGGTAGAAAAATGAGAACAATATGTTCTTTTGTTCCAGTGTACTTTGAATTTTAGGCAATGCATATGCGACACACAACAAAACAAAATAGGATAGGTTGAAAGATAGCAAAAAATAGTTAGCGTTGGCAACACCTTGAGGAAGACAAATGTCAAAGGAATCCCCATTGTGATATGATTAAATCTCTAGAAGTTCATCAACCAATGCAAAATAAAGGTCAATGAGATATCTAGTTGTTTGGCCCTTATTTTTCAACATCTTAGAGTTGAAAGGTCACTCGATCCAGTCTAAGTGTTTGAAGACTCTAAACCCTATCTAGAAGTCCAACCCCTTTTGCACCTCTATATCCTTTACCTTGACATGATTTTTTTACATGTCGATAAACTTTATGCCACCAATATAGCACTGCAAGGAGCTCCTCTTCCAGGGTTCAAGGGACAATATGACCACTATAATGCAGTGTGGAGATTGGATTTTGGTGCTCATCTGAAGTAACACTGATGCTATAATAACTTGATTTATAAAACACATGGAGACTCAATTAGAAGTGCAATAAGGAGTTAGTCACCTATCTTCAGTAGTGGCAAGCATGCAGTAGTTGTAGTCAACATTGATGTTGGAGAGCACAAGAGTACCTTCGGCATCTTGTGTTATGAGTGGTGAAAACTCAGAGATAAATGATTAGTGTTTTAATTGGAAAAGGAAAGGATCTATATGGTCCCCATATAAATTGGGTTATTCAAAAATGGCTTTCTTTTGAAAATCTATCTACTGTCCGATTGGTTCAGTTTGATCAACCAACTCGTTGGCAAGTTGATGGCTCAATCGGTGGGGCACCAATATGACAATGTGGATCATGTCCTTTTAGATTCTTGACACATCCCTTCGGTTGTCGAGACACCTTTTCAATTGTTAGATATACCCTGTCTGGTATTGTTATTACTGTCTCTAACTTAATATTGTTTATCATTGAATCACCTTTATGGATGTCAACACACTCATTCGTGTCAATTTATCCTTTCAAATAAGAGATTTTAAGGCCAAGGGAAGGGTGAACCCTCTTTGTTTAAGACGATATTACTCCGCCCAAGGCTAATAGGTGTTTTGTCTTCTAGGGTAGAATGATGGTCTATGACTCAAAATAAGAACACTCCACATTTTGAGCTCTAGCGAACTTTTGAAGCCTGAAAACTCTCTAGAAAGGGGAGGAGGATAAGTGCTTAAGAATTGGGATCACAACTTGACTATGAGTGATTTGAGAGAGGAGTTTTGGGATTAAGAAGGTATAGTTTTCTTTTGATCTCTATTCTTAACTAAGGGTCTATTCTTAGCTAAGGGAGACTAATCTAGATAGTGCCAGATGGCACTAGTACAACAATGCCCTTCAACATCGTGTAAGCAAGTATCAAATGACACTGATTTTAGCAATGCTGATTGATACTGCTATTCTTTTGTGTGCAATTAATGCGCGTCCTAGAAGTCCCTTGATTTTAGTCTTGCATGAGCTGATATTTGCTTATATTTGAGTTAGCGTTCATGCATTTGCATCTATGAGCCACACATGTGGACAAGCTCATGCTCTCGTTCAATCAAGTTGAACCAAACTAATGATATCATGATTTCCTCTATCACTTGAATAATTATAGATAATAATTTCTCATTCACTCAAAAAATTAGGTTACGGTAATCTACGCATGAAATAACTCATGCATGGGTAATCTACTCACGAAATAACTCATGAACATCCCTATTTAACCAATTGGTTATGAAAATCAATTTCTAACAATCTCCATATGAATGGAATTATGAACATGTTTCAAAAATGTCTCAAATATAAGTTCTAGCTAGAAACTATTGCATATGAAGTCATTGGATTTAGGGCTGTCCAGTGAACAATGTTTTGAATTGTTCAATTGTTATATAAACCAAGACAATTATCCTACACAGTACCCTCTTAGGCTATTTTTGGTTCTCTATCGTCTCTGTTTTGACTATTGATAACACTTGGGAATTAATAAGTGCGTATAGTTTGAAGAAACTTACATATCTCATATTAAAACTATCCTGCAATATTCCATTGTACTTTTTGTAACACAATATATAAATCATTAGGAGCCTTTTGTTCATCCTTTGCCCATTTACCGGTTGTACCTTTGTGTCATAGAAAGGTTGGAGGATATACTCTTAGGTGACTCAAATTTTATAGCTTATTCATTCATTTTGAACCATGATTTTGAGATCTCGAATGTGTTAAGACCTGTCATTAACCACACTATTTTGTACCCTGCTCATAGCTTCTTGGCTATCATCAATGAATGTGTCAAGAGTTATCATTATTCACACTATTTTATATTGTGTTCAGAGCCTCTTGGTTATCATCATAACTGTTGGACTTCCAATTTTAAGTTTAGTCTATTTTGAGGGCTTTCAGTACACTACTCCGATGATAAACATGTAACCACTTTATCAAATATTTAGTTATTATTGCCATATCCCTTTAGTACAATCAAATATCTTTAAATAGTGTAAATTGTGCATATTGTTTATCTGAACCGTCCCATTGGTGCTTTTAAACAATTGCTACCACGGTTGCTTGAATTACCATTCTTTTATTAGAACTTATCTCTTTCTTACATTTGCGTCGAATTTATTTTTAAAGAATATCACATTCCTTGACTTTGTACCTACATGCATGTTTCTTAATATGTGTATTGGTAAATGGTATGTGCTACTATTACCTACATATCTATCAAATATGTAATCAATTGGTTTAGGTCCAATTTTTAATTTGTTTGGATTTAGGTAGTTTTACATTAGCCAAATACCCCCACACTTAGAGGTATTCATAGCAAGATTTGTAACCCTTGGATGACTTATAGGGAATTTTATCCCTATTAGTGGAGTACCTTGTCTGGAATGTGATTTGTTAAGAGGGTAGCTTCCTCTTAAGTTTTGGGTAATTGTGAACTTATTAACATAACATTTATCATTTCTTTTGGCATGTGGTTGTGTTTTACAACACCATTGGATTATGATGAGTAAAATGCACTTGTTTGTTACATGGTGCTCATCTCATAGTAAAATCCCTTAAGCAGCTTCCCATATTCTCCTCCTCGATCATTATGATGACTTTACTTAATTAACACTTTTACCTCATTCTTATTGTTTTAAACATTTTAAGGGTCTCGTTCTCTTACTTCTCAGCAATTCTGTAATAATATCTCATGCAATCATCAGTAAATGTGATAAAGTATTTCTTTTCACCTCTAAATGTGATATTATTGTATACTAGTTCTAAAGGTGTAATGCTTCTTTCTATTGAAAGGAAGAGCAATTTGGTCATTTAGCCTCCTCACAAGTATTGAACTTGTACCTTGAGTTGACCTTAACATTTGGCTAACAACTCAAATTTCACTAGATTACGTAGTGTTAAAGTTGACATACCATAGATGGATATGTTAAAATTTAGATGACTTAGTCAAATGAGTAAGTGGAGTCTTATTTCTTAAGTTCTACAAGTGTTGATTTGAGTAACCCTCTCTCAAGATATCTCTTGCCTATGAAGTCTTATTTTTGTAAGTATGACTTGGTCGACATCAATTACTAGGAGTATATGGTTCTTGAATAGCAATCATCTAGATATTAATTTTTCTGTGTATCAAGAATGTCTAGTAGGATGTTATTAAGCATTAGCTCTATTCTTGAGGAGGATGTGATCCTACCTAGTCCTACAATATTGGACTTAAAAGAGTTGCCCATGTAGAGCTCTAGCCCAGAGAATGACTATAGGAAGAGAATACTATATCACTCCCGTGTCAATCCATCAACCTTTATGGTATCAACCATATTAGTTTTGAGTACCACCATGGTGAACATGAGATCTAACACTCTAATTGTGAGCTAGTATGTCGGTAAGGTGCACCTGACCATGGGGCTTTTGCTTTTGGAGACCTAGTTTCTACTTCTTTGAGACGGAATGCTTGCTTTTGTGGTTAGGTGTTCTTGTTCATTCGTAGTTCAACTAGATGGGCTAATACTTTATTGGGCTTCTTTTCGGATACTCTATTGTCCACCTTGCTTGTATAGTTAGGTGTTCTTGTTGGTTCCTAGTTCGGCTAGGTGGGCTCATGCTTCCATTAAAAGCCTTTCATTGGTCCTCTTTTATATACCTTATTATCCTATTCGATATGGAGTTAGATGATTAATTTTTTCAACCTTACCTCTCGGATTTTATGCTTGAGATAGCTTAACTGTAAGTTTGTATCCTTTGTTTTCTGCTTTTTGTCTAACAACCCTCATCAAGCTTTGATGATTATTGTTGTACTATACATGTATAGCATGTTGAAGATATAATTCTTTTATATAAAGACTTTCTTTTGCCATGCAATTAATATTTCTGTTGTCTTCTAGCATGTCGATGATATAGTTCTTGTGTATAAAAACTTTTTTTCATGTGATCAATATTTCTGTTGCCTGACGGTTAATGGAAATTATGGGGCATTTTTTAATATGAGCCCTTGTGAGGTACAATGTTTTTAAGTAAAATAGTATGACTATGTCACCGCTTGAAGTCAATTCTAGAAAACGAGTGACATTCACAATAGCCATAATCGTAAAATATCATCTTAAATTGTTGATGAGATCCTTTAAAGTTGATCCAATTGGTTCAGGTTCGATGAGTCATCATGTCAATAAGTTGATGATTCGAACTAGTGGGGTGTCAGTTTGACAATGTGGACTATGTCCCCTTTAGAATCTCAACACACCCCTTTGGGTGGGATGTATTCTTTTCGGTATTGACTTAATATTGTTGGTCATTGAATCACCATTATTTGAATGTTGACACACTCTTTTAGGAGACTTTTAAATCTAAGCAGGAGTGAACTCTTTACTTTAAGCATCCCAAATTTCAAGTTCATTTGAACTTTTGAAGCCTTGAAATTCTTTAGAGAGAGAAGTGATGAAGAGAAGAGACCACAACAACTTTAGTTTAAGTGATTTGAGAGAGAAGTTTTGGGGTTTTATGTAGTGATGAAGAGGTAGAATGAACAAGACAATGTGAATGAAGTATCTCCATTATTAAAGTAAAGAAGACAAATCTTTCTTTTCATCTCTCCTCAACCAATGATTTGCATGGTATTGGATGACATGATTCCCATAATATCAGTTGTCGATTGACACCAGTATTCATTCATGTGCAATTAACTCACGTCATTAGTCTGACACAAATTAATATTCTTACATACTCGAGTTAGCATTTATGTGTCCACGGACCACACTCATGTACAAGTTGCTATTGTACCAAACCGATGAATATCACGATTTCCTTCATCACTCAAATAGTTTTAGACATTAATTTATCATTCACTTAGGAAATTGATTTACAATAGTCTACTTACAAAATAACTAGTCCATTTTCCTATTCAACTAATTGGTTATGAAAATCAATTTCTAACATACAGTACTGCACAATTTCCCTTGGCAAGACTCCTCATGCTCTTGTAGCTTATTCTATTCATGATAAATGCTCCACTTCCCTTCAAATGATTTGGTCTGCTAAGGAAATCCCACTAGTGGGTTGTAGTAGTAGACCTAAACAAATGTGGGTGCCTCGAGGGTAGCAACATCGTTCTTGCAGGAAATGGAGGCATGTTTTGGTGCAAAGGGCCTTGGAGTTGGAAGGTGCAACATTGGAAGAGGAACATCAGTGTGTAGGAGGCTTGCGTGGTGGATTCTTGTGTGGGGTTTTCCGGAGTTGCTTAATGTAGGTGTGTAGGGAATCCTATGCGATAAACAAAAATTCGTAACGGAAAAAGGATCCCTTGAGTGATCCATGCGAAAGAAAACCCATACAAGCTAGATCTATAAAATCCTATCTAATAGGGTATACCTTTGGAGAGTTCCCTTCGCTTATCCCGCTCGTCCAAAGTTTATCGGATCTCTTGCACGTTCAAGTATTCGTGCCCCTATGCATATCCACACTAACACTCACTTTTTAAAAAAAATTTGGGTTGTGCTAGCAACTTCTCTTGTGATGTGCTCGGCCAAGAAGAAGAAAGGGAAGAAGATGAACCATACTTGAGTTTTTAGAAGAAAAACTCT
>JBBMKF010000078.1:1155394-1166941 GCA_037834155.1 Curcuma caesia | reverse complement strand
GTTTGATCAAGAATAAGCCATGCGGCTTAGTCAACCTAATTCAAGCCTTGGATGGGCTTAAGTAGCCACTTAAGTCTTATATTTATGTAGTAGAGATATGCAAGCTCAATTTTGGCTCAATTTCTGGCTTTATTTGAGTTGTAATGATGTCATAAACTGAAAATGGCTAAGTAGTCTACATAGGCCTTCACTAAATAGGCTTTGTTTTGGCCTTTTAAGGTTTTTTTTGTCACCCTATAACTATAAATAAAGGGGGTGACGACCACACATATATCTTTGGCTTATTTTCAATCTAAAGCATGGTGAGGCTAAGCACTTGTTGGTTCTTCATTGAACTAGAACTTATCAAGATATCCCCTTGTGGTGTTCAAAGACTTATCAACCTCTATCGCAAGGTTGTGGCGTCTTCGCTTTTCTTCTATACCAAAGTTCGGCTTTCTTAAGTATCGGGTCAAGGTTCTATTCATCCATCTTATCGATTTAGACTTTCCTTCTTTCTTTCTTCAATTCGTTGTGGGTTCTTGAGATGTTTCTCTCATGGGTTCACATCATAAACCATGGAAACTCCTCACTTGGCCGATTATTGTTGGTGTTGGCCACTCTTAAATTGCTTTCACCTTTTTCTCATCCATCTCAACACCTTTAGTAACAACAAAACCAAGAAACACAACTTTATTTGTACAAAAGGTGCATTTGTTAATGATGTGAACTAATAGAGAAAAATCTGAAGAACCCACAACGAATTGAAGAAAGAAAGAAAGAAAGTCTAAATTGATAAAAAGGATGAATAAAACCTCGACCCGATACTTAGAAAAGATGAATCGAAAAGCTGAACCTTGGTATAGATGAAGAGGGAAGATGCCACAACCTTGGGATGAAGGTTGATAAGTCTTTGAATGCCACAAGGGAATGCCTTGATAAGTTCTAGTCCAATGAAGAACCAACAAGTGAGAGACTCACTATGCTTTAGATTGAAAATATGTCAAAGATACATGTGTGGCCGTCACCCCCTTTATTTATAGCAACTTAGAAAGACATTTAGTAGGAAATCTTTCCTTTCTCATATGAACCCAAACCCAATCTCCTAGTTCAAAGATCACTTTCTTTCGTCCTTTGTTGACTTGTGTAGCATATTGTTCGGTCCTCTTTTCAATTTGCAACCTCACTTTCTCATGCATTTGCTTCACAAATTCAGCTTTTCTTGTACCATCTAAACTAACATGCTCAAAGATAGGTAAAGGTGACAACTCCAATGGAGTTAAGGGATTGAACCCATATACCACTTCAAAAGGTGAAAGATTAGTAGTAGAATACACAGATCTATTATAAGCAAATTCAACATGTGGTAAACAATTTTTCCAACCTTTTAAATTCTTTTGAATGACAACTTGTAATAAAGTAGACAAAGTTTGATTTACTACCTCAGTTTGTCCATCTGTTTGTGGATTACATGTTGTAGAAAACAAAATCTTTGTTCCCAACTATCCCCATAATGTTTTACAAAAGTAGCTTAGGAACTTTGTATCATGATTAGAAACTATGCTTCTCGACACTCCATGAAGTCGCACGATCTCCCTAAAAAATAAATCAACAATATGGTTAACATCATCTGTTTTCCTATAAGGAATAAAATGAGCTATTTTAGAAAATCTGTCCACAACAACAAAATAGAATCCATACCTCATTTTGATCTAGGTAAGCCTACAACAAAGTCCATGGAAATATCCACCCAATGTTCACTAGGAATTGGTAAAGGTGTACACAATCCATGAGGTAAAGATCTAGATTTTGCTTGTCTACATGTGATACACTTCTCACAAAACTTGACTACATCTCGTTTCATGTGAGGCTGAAAGAAATGCTCAACCAAAACTTCTAGAGTTTTTTCTTACACCAAAATGTCCCTTTAGTACCCCACCATGAGCCTCTTGGATTAATAATTCCCTCAATGAACAATTAGGCACACACAACCTATTGACCTTGAAAAGAAACCCCTTATGCCTATAAAACTTCCGAAATGTAGCATGTTCATAAACTTCAAATACATTTCTAAAGTCAGGATCATTAGAATATATATCTTTAATGAATTCAAAACCTAACAATTTAGTGTTCAAAGTAGAGATTAAGGTATACCTTTGAGACAAAGCATCTGCAATAATGTTTTCCATACCTCGTTTATACTTGATCACATAAGGAAATGACTCAATAAACTCCACCCATTTTGTATGACATCTATTCAACTTACTTTGGCTCTTCAAATGCTTTAACGATTCATTATCAATGTGAATGACAAACTCTTTGGGCTACAAGTAATGCTGCTAAGTCTCTAAAGCACTCACCAATGCATACATCTCCTTGTCCTAAGTTGGATTGTTCTCACTAAAATAAGCAAGGGGCTGACCTTGTAATAGCATAGCTCCAATACCTATTCCTGATGCACCACATTCATTTTCAAAAAATTTAGCAAAGTTAGGTAATGTAAGTAATAGTGCAAAAGTTAGCTTCTCCTTAAGTAAGTTGAAAGTTGAATTTTGTTAACTATCCAAATGAAAACCAACATTCTTTTGAACAACTTCAGTCAAGGGTGCAACTAAAGTACTAAATTTTTTAACAAACCTCCTATAGAAACTTATGATAAACATGAGTATCATAAGCGTCTAATATATAACAAGTACAGGAGCACAAGAGGTAACATAATCAACAGAAATGAAAAGAAAGCATGCACTAGAATAAGAAATAAACTGTATTGACTAAATACAGTAGACTATCCACCTGATAACCGTAGCTCGGCCAGAACCTTCAGAAAATATACTCCCATATAATATCGGAGTCTCAAAATCAATCAAGGACCTGCAAACACAGTATCACCTCCTAAATACCAGAATGTATCAGATAAACCCTAAGTTATATTTTAAGGGTTAGTTTAACTCAATCTCGTTAACCTAACTCGGGTTAAATTAATCTAACCTTTAGGTTGATATTAACATGGTTTAATTAATCAATCAATTAGTTATATTAATCGAATCGATCAATATAACTAACCTCCTGTATAATCAAACCTATGCTAATCAACCAACCTTAGGTTAGACTAATCCAATCTTTAGATTGATACTAATAGGGATTAATTAATTAATTAATTAATGTCATTAATCAATTAATATAATCAATATCCTATTCGATCAACCCTAAGCTAACCCATATTAGATTAATACCAGGTTTCCATTTACCGAATAAATTCTCAACAACCAAATTCCAATACCAACAGTAGCTATATAACCATATCAAATCCATGAATTTAGATTAATCTCTAAGAAAACTCAACTATTCACATGATCTAATCAATTAGCCGATCACTGCCACATCCAAAGCTAAATTTAGGTTCAAGATCTTTACCTCAGATGGAGCCTCCTCCTTGCTACCTCAACAAACCTCAAGCTACCACTCAACAGCTCACAACAGTAGCTGTGAAAACCCAAACACAAACAAATCTAAGAGAATCAGATCCATTCAATGCTTTTCAGAAATCAAATCTGAAATCCTAACACTTACCTATCTTCTTCCTCCAAGCTCACCGCCGGCCATCAATCCTTCAATCGAACAATTGTGGGACTGAGCTGTGGGAAGATCAGATCCAAGGAAAGTCTAATCAATCCAAAGAGATTAAACTCTAAAACCTAAATCATATTCTTACCGATCGGCTTCTTCTCCAGTTTCCTTGCTTGCAACCGATCGGTGGCTCTCTCTTCCACTTCTAGCGCCGACAACCCATCTCAAAGTGAATCGGTGATGGATAGCTTGAAGAAGAAGAAGGCAACTCCAAACAAACCTCAGATCAAATCTCCTTTGCCCTAGAATCAACCTTCAGCTCCTTCTTCTCCCGTCTCAGCCGACCCAACAACGATCAAATCAGATCGGTTCTCCTCCGCAAGCTGAGAAGAGGAAACACCAATCAAGATCTGAGGAGATTCAAAGGAAATTCAGGTTATACACCAATAAAACCTCAGATCTCACTCAATCCCCACTTATCGATCTTCCTCTTCTTCTCGTCTTAGTTTCGCCGTCGCTCAAGGCTGCCCCACGCCTCACACCTCCAAGCAAGGAAACAAAGCCAAGATGAAAACCTCTTGTCTCTGGTGGCCTCCTCTTGTCGCTGGCATCGTCGGAGCTCAGCCGTGGACGAGGGATTGGAATGAAAAAGGAAGAACAGGGGCACTAGGTTGCGAAGCAGAGGAGAAAGAGTCGCGCGATTTGGGATGAGATCGGGGAAAAGAAAGCTTTAATCGATTACTTAACGGATCTCTCCTTAACGGATCCAAATCAAATTCTTTAACCCTATAACCCTTTAATTAATTAAACCCTTTAACCCATTAATCTTTAAGCTTTAATTGGGCTCTATGGGCTTAATCAATTGGCTAAATGGTTTGATCAATAGAGTTTGTTTAATTAGGCTTTCTAATTAAGCCTAATTAACCCCTAATAACCCTTACAAAATTTAGGGATTAATTCATATTATTACAAATTAGTCCCTACAAATTTTTGGTATTTTACAAATTAGGCAATCTACTAAACCAACATCAATCAACTAGGTATAAATTGGATTTTTAAAAAAAGTTAAGAGAAAAGCATTGACCCGACAATGACAAATAACTTATGTGATCAAGCAGATCAATCGATTAGAATTAGACAAGTTGACTAAAGTATGCATTGTCAACAAAACAATCAACTAAACGCCGATAGAGTTGATATAGATGGATCTGTTGATAACCCAAAGCTTATGTAATTATAGGAATAGTCAGCTGCAAAAAGGACCTGAAAGTTATAAATAAAGGTACAAAGAGAGCTCATCAAGGCTAGTGAAACTCAATAAACGCTAGTGAAAAAAACTTGAAAAAAAATCCAAAGAAAGTGTTTCATATTCTTGTTACTCTATTGTATCAGTTCTATTATTAGTATTTTACTTATGAGTTTGATTGTCTTTCTTGTTCTCATTGTAAGAAAAACGTTGCATAGTTTTCTTAGTCTTTGCCCCCAAGGAGAACCATAGTGTGACTCGCCTAACATGTTATAAGTAGTAGAGTAGGAATCAATGATTTCAAACCACATGTAAAGTAGAAGTGTTAGCTATTTTTATCTTTATTGTTGTATATTATGTTTTTGTTGCACAATTAACAAGTAGCCAAAATTTCATGTTGAGTTGAGAGATTAAAATTTCACCTTAGGACTATTCGCCTCCCTCTAGCCACTACATTGATCCTATAACAAAAACTCACGTTGTCATTATGATGTAAGTTTACAGGTAGAACAAAATGTTAAAAGAAATTAGAGCAACAAACTTAAGCAAACCTTCAAGGACTATAGGTGCAAAAGGATCGCAAGCCACCTCTTTAAGGGCGACTTACAAAAATATACAGGGTTAGCTTTCTCAAAATTTGTAAATTCCCGGCTATAGCACAAAATTGTTAATAGTAGTCCTAGAGTAAATTATGTGATGATTGACTAAAGACTTTTGTATCATATTGTATTATTAATAAAGATAAGGTTTTTCTGGTTATTATACTTATTTTATGTTTGTGTCAAATAACTAAGTATAATAATGTCCTTGGTAGCTAATTCAATCTACATCATATTGATTGTTTGGGTCGATAGTGAGATGATATAGAGAATACTACTCTTAATCATTTCTAGTCAAACATTAATATTCAGAGATTAGCATGTAGATCAACTGGATGACTTGATCTTACAAGTCATGGATATAGGATATCAAGTTGACACATGGGTATACATTAGAGAATTATGGATTCTCGGGAGTACTCCGATTGTATTTCTCCTGAATTTCTCTTTAAATTTCTGTACCAATTAACTTCCTATTAATGGTGGCATCTTTCTGTAGAATTTATCTAATAATTCTTCATTAATGAACATTCGGCCTGTCTTGGATGCTAACTCTTTATACTGGTTCATGTAACTCACCAAATCTCTAGTGCTGGTGCAAACCAATCTTTCCAGATCCAAATATGCTTGGTTTTGTTCGGCTGTTGAGCCTGAAGCTAGATCCCTCCAAGGTTATAATTCTTCTTATCTGAGAAAGTACATTCTTAAGACTTTACAGCTCACACATCCTATCTTACAGCTCACAATATTCGCAAAGGACAGCTCCCCGAGGTTCAATCCTTTACAATTATTAAAGTTAATAATTTACACTAGTGCGTTGATTACTCACCATGGCTCACCACCAGCTTCATTGGTGTACCATCTTTATCTTAGTGCTAAGTCTTTTCATGCGCTCTACGACATTCCAGAGGTCACGTTGGCTCTCCTTTATAGTTGGCAAATGTGTCCTCCAATGATTCTGCCTTCCACCCTCCATATTCGTTCTGTAAGAGAAATCCACTTCTTTCACGCAGAGAATCAATTCTAGCTCATGCATGCTTGCTAGGACATGACTTAAAGCTTGATCTTCTATGTTGGCCATATCTCCGCTTGTCATGTTCTTTGGAAAATATTCTCTTTAAACCAAAGGATACTGGGTAGATGCCAAAGCTTCATCCTGTTGTGTTATAGTTGTAGACTCCTCTTCTTCAGTAAGTACGACAACCTTCCCGGGTTCCATAAGACAAAGTGTCAGCAAATAAATTTAATTTACCATTTGTGTTCGAAATTAACCTTTACCCCTGTTCCGGTGATGAAATCGGTGAAGGCAATCCATCTAACTCTTGATGGCTTGTTTCTTGCTGATTTGTTGTGGAAACTTATTATGGCTTGACAGTCTGTACGCAGGGTAATTTCCTCCTTGTCAAGAAAATATTTTTTTAGGGCATTCATTGTCTCCATAGCAACGAATATCTCAGCATCAATTATTGATTTTACTACAGGAAACTTGCCATGTGCATATGCATAAATTTTTTCAGTGGGCCTTGAATCAAACTTTAACTTTTTCCATTTACAGATTCCACCCCAGCCCATCATAGATCCGTCCGTTTCCAATACTATATAGGCATGCTCAGGAGGAATCTCAAGATCCGGAAGCTCTTGGACGTGGGCCTTAATTTTCTTTACTAAGGCCCAATCAGAAGACTTCATGCGCTCCAAAGAAAGATGGATGAATGTTTTAAAGGTAACTAATGAATTTATTGTAGTTTACATAGATGAAATATTGGTATTTTCCAGATCGGAGAAGGAACACATCAAGCATTTGGAGATAATGCTAAATATTTGTGAGAAAAATGGGCTTGTCCTGTCTCCTACAAAATGTAAACTGGCGGTACCAAGAATCGAATTTCTGGGTGCAAAAATAGGCGAAGGAAAATATTGTGAGCTGTAAGATAGGATGTGTGAGCTATAAAGTCTTAAATGGCCGATAAAGGTGAAAGATCAAAGGACGATGGGGCTAAAGAGTGCATCTGCTTTAATTCTTGCACAACTTTGTTCACCTATATAAGACTAGTGAGTGATCAGGGTTCAAGCAGACTTGAGCATCACCAAGCTGCTTGTTCTAGAAGTGAGAGTCCTTGAGTCGAAGAGTCTGTGAGTTTGTGTGAAAATCTTGCTTGAGGGAGAATAAATTCTGAGCTTGTCTCAGGTTTAATTTTCATT
This sequence comes from Curcuma caesia, assembly GCA_037834155.1. Taxonomy (NCBI): domain Eukaryota; kingdom Viridiplantae; phylum Streptophyta; class Magnoliopsida; order Zingiberales; family Zingiberaceae; genus Curcuma; species Curcuma caesia. The sequence goes on along the minus strand of JBBMKF010000078.1, from coordinate 1,159,348 downwards.
TCCAAGTAAGTGATCCTTTTATGGTATCAGAGCTTGAGTTTTGTACTTAAGCTCAGGGCAGGCTAAAGAATTATTCAAGGCTAAAGTTTTATGCTTTAATGTAGTTTTGGGCTTCAGATTGCTTCACCCAATCACTCATCCACCAATTAGGGTTTTTACCTCCTGAAGTATATTTTCAACCTTTCTAATATTTTCCTTTAAATCACCAGCTAATACCTTAACTTCAATCTTTGACAAGGGCCTCTGGCTTAGTACTTCTCTTACGAGACCTGAAATTAAAGTCCGTAGAAAGGCTACTTCCTTCTTTAAGGCCTTATTTTCTTCCTTTAAAGAGTAAAAGTGTTTTAGAGAGGCTTTTGAAAATAAAGAGACTCTTTCGTAAATTACCCCAATATTATTAGCTACTTCTGAGAGTGTTGGTTTTTCTACTTTAGCAAGGTCAAGGTATTCAAGGCTAGCTGTTCAAGATTTACCATACCATTCATTAATACTATGCTCAAAATTTTCAAACATGAACTTCCTAGTAACTCAATTCAGCTTACGACTTAGGAATTCATAAATTAATGTCTTTATAAAATGTTACCAGATCTCCTTCTATCCTTACGCCTCCTCGGACGCTTCGTATAAAATTGCAGCCAATAACCATCTGGATCCCTTCACCTAGTGACATTTCAAATGAATAAGTAAAGGGAATGTAGAATTTGTTTTCTTCGATAACCATCTGACCTCCCTTTAGCTTCAAGTTGGCTGCTTGTCTTGAATTTACATCGTTAATCATAACGGTATAAGAATTTTCCTCTAATGTTTGAGCTGGTATAAACTTTTTATCTATACAGCAGGAGGTTGCCCCTGTATCCAAAATTGCATTAATCGAGAAGGGAGTTACATTGGGTATCTCAAAGCTTACCACCATATTGTAGAGCTTATTGACTACTCTCTTCTGGTGATACTGTCCTTCAATTGTTTTGGATACCACATGCTCTTCTAGAAAGGAAACCTACTCTGTCCCTTTCCTTAAGTCCTCAAGGGTTAGATTTCTCAGGTCCCTCCATCAGTTCTTCTGACAGCTCATCTTCTACAATTCTTCTTCCACTGGTTACCCTTTCCAGTTCATTCTGGAGCTACTGAATGACCCGCTATGAGAAAGTTTCATGGATTGTTATATGAGTGTCATAAACTTTCTTATGTGACAATTGGTATGAATAATCCTTAGACCTAAAGTTAGATTCCCTACATAAAGAGTTATGTATTTTGTTGTCGTCAAACATCACCCATAATAGGGTGGACTATAAAGGCGATCACTGGGTATGTAACAAATTATATGAAGGGATGTGAGTAATGTAGATGAGATATATCCCTCCAATATAACGGGAGTGATATCTTGCGGCCTCTTGATAGAGTAGGACTACAAAATGCATGGTCACGCTCAAATGAGTCAATATGAGATATTGAGCTCATTTGCTTGAGTGAATTTACTTGGGAATCAAGAAACACAAAGATTGATAAGGGGATGACACAGTCTATGCCTCATTAATCAATTTAAATATCGAGGATAAAAGGACATGATCATACATTATCATAGTCACGAAGGTTATGTCGGATCTCGACATTCTTGTCACTTAGATGACAATGATCCATTACTAGATGTCACTCATTGCTTATGTTTCTAAAATGAGTTTTAAAGACATTGCCAATGTTACAAGAACCTATTGGATTACACACAAATAACATTGTATTTTGGACATAAGTTATTTTAGTTTGACAGCATCATCATGTTGACAGATGTGCAAACGTTTGTCTAATGAAAGTGTTCTATAGTCTAATTGCATTTGAAAAAAGTGTAATAAATTTCTCACGATCTATTGTGAACAGATGGTGTGATTTTTATCACAAGAATACATCAACGGAACAAGTAAATTTTGCAAACATATTAATATTGATGTCTTAGATCTATTTATTGTGTGTTGGTTGCCATGGTGCATGGTTATTGCCCTTAACCCCTGATGTGATTGTGGTTGTGTTGTGTGTGCATGTAATTCATAATACGGCCTACATATCGTGCCTTTCTCTCTATTTTTCTAGTTGTAAAAATAGATTTAGATTCGAATGTAACTCGAGTATTCTTATTTTGTCATGTACAAAATGAGAAGTGGAAAGTCCATTGGAGGATAAAGTTACAAGAAGGATGTCGACAACACATAATAACCAAGGGAAGTACTTGGAGAAGATGTTATCCCTAGATTGACCATTCGATTTTCTCATTGACTTGAGAGGATCGTAGAATATGGGTCATAACCATGTCACGTTTAAGCTTATATAATTGATATATGCTGTGTGTATGTGATGCATGTTAAATAATAACTTTATCTTAATTAAGTCAATTCGATATGCCTACCAAAATTTGGTACTCACTACTATCTAATCATTTGTTGTTGGGTTTGCTAAAGTAAAATGACACAATTTATCTTGATAGAGTGCGAGAGGACAATTGGGGTGACTTAACTAAGTTACCTCAATTAGATTGAGAAAACTTAGAGGCATATCCCAAAAGTTGAGAAAGTTGGGTAAGAGAACAATTATATTAAGTCTTGGGCGGTTAGTCAAAGCTAACTAAAGATGATGTGTAATGTGGATTTTGACCCTTTATTTCCAAGAGTTGCATAAGATGTAATTGGTAAAATATTACCTACCTAATCATACTAAGTCTTAGGCGATTAGCCAGAGCTAACTTAAGGTGAGGTATGATGTGGATCTTATCCCACATGAATTTGTAGCTATTGGATTAGGAACTAGTAGTGTGGGCAAAAATGCATTTACCTACATCCATGACTAACCTCTAGCAAACCTTTATGATTTAGTGGGAGCATCATTTAATTAAAGACCAAATTAAATGATCTAGATATGATACCTATTTCTGTATTTTACTGTTGTAGATCACCATGTCATCTAACACGTCAAATACTCTCTCTACGATCTGTCATTGAGAAGACAAGCTCAATGGAGCTAATTTCTTATACTGGTACAGAAATTTGAGGATCGTCCTCAAGCAAGAATGAAAATTGTACGTCCTGGAGCAATCTCTTCCTGAAACACCCGCCACTACCACCATCCATGTGGAGAAAGATGCTTACAAGATGCATTAGATGTATTATGCCTAATGCTTGCCACCATGAATTCTTAGATTCAAAAGCAACTTGAGAACATAGATGCATATGATATGGTTGAGCACATGAAACAACTATATCAAATGCAACCTAAGCACGAGCGATTTGAGGTGTCTAAGGTCCTATTTGCATGCAAGATGCAAAAAATAACTCCTGTAGGAACTTACGTAATCAAGATGATTGGGTATGTCGAGAACCTTGAAAGACTAGGATTTCCACTTGGTTAATAATTGACCACTGACCTTATCATGTAATCATTGCCAAAAGGGTATAGTCAATTTGTCATGAACTATAACATGAATGAAATTGATAAGCCTCTGCCTGAGATGCTCAACATGTTGAGAACTGTTGAACCCAATCTCAAAAAGACTAAGTCTGGTATCGTACTGAAGGTAAGGATAAGACCCAAGCCAAGGACAAGGCCAACACTTCTGTATTGAAACCCAAAGGTGGGGTGGCTAAGGAAGGAACCTACTTCCATTGTAGTTAGATCAGACATTAGAAGAGGAACTGCAAACTTTACTTGGAGGAAGTTAAGAAGAAAAGAAGTGAGACTTCTCCCTTAGGTATATATGTTATTGATAAGCACCTTGGAACGGATCGCCTTGATATTCAGATGTAGGGAAGGAAATTGATGCCACACTCAAGTAAGATGAGAAGGTGAGTGATAAGTCGTGGGGGTTTTGATTGCCACAAGTTGCCTTGATAAGATTAAGATTAGTTCTTTGCCTAAGAACCAAAGGAAGCTCTCACAATAGAGAAAACTCTAATTTCATTCAAACTCAACATG
>JBBMKF010000078.1:1110904-1131520 GCA_037834155.1 Curcuma caesia | reverse complement strand
CAAGACCATTCACGTGCATGGCTTAGCCATCCAAGTCCCTCCTAGACCATTATTGGTCAGACCTCCTTGCAGTTTGTAATCTCTTCATTTTTTATTTTCTATCGATCTCCGAGACAATTAAGCTGCTTATCATGAGCATCTTCTTTCAAAAAACTTTACATGAAAGGAAGTAAAATTAGAACTTCTCACTTGACGTACAAACACATGTACACCCCTGCTAAACCCACAAAGACGACTGACATACCAACTCTTGCACACAGAAGAAGCTAGGCACTTATTGAAAGTGATACCTTAAACAACTCATCGCTTATCCATTTATTAAGAAGGTTAAGGACTTCTCTTACAGTACTAAGATACTTTGTCGACACCCTCTGATACATATTAATGTTACTCTACAAAGATTCGTCTATGTCATTGGAGAAAGCTCTGTAACCGACGTACGTTCAGCAAAACAACTGATTTTGGATGCATCACTATACTAAAATTTTATTTTTATTTTTTTAAAAAACAAAAATAATCACTTTAGTTATTCGTTGAAATAACTTATTTTGGCATTATAAAATATGGAGAGGTATTTTTTTTATCTAATACAAAAGAAAAGGTGCATGTTATTTTGGCATTATAAAATAATTGCTAGCTCAATATAAATCTGTCCTATAATAATTCTAGATTCTTTTGAATCACAATTCTTTCATGAGCAGGTCCAGTTTCATGTGTAAGTCATGACATCATTCATTCTAATGAACACTCACATAATTAAACCATTTCATTATTAACATCCAACCCACAATCATAGTAATTTTAAAGAAATGGCTGGCATAAATAAAATATATCAGTTAAACTAAACATTAAAATGAAAATTATGCAGAGAATTATGACATGTAAATGAAATTATTTATCGTATACTTGCTAACAATCTCATTTCATAAACATCAATGTGCAGACATGAAATACAATTCATGAGATAAAATTTCAACATAGTTATAATCCCAACAAATATACTTCACACAAACTGGTGAAGGTCTTCAGTTTGTTCCACTGTTCTGCAACATCTCGCAATTGAATCCCACTTTCTTTTACTACACTTGCGCCACTTAATCTTTGCATTTCGATCAAGAATATAGCTAGCTAGGTACAACACTTCCTGACATTCAAGTATCTTTCTTTCCTTCCTCCGGTGAGAGTCAAAGTGTTCCTATCTTCACATCCCACTTAGAGAATTCAGACAGAGCTCCATAGCATACCCCATATATATGTTGGTTACTGCAATGGGATCTTCGGCTTATATGACACAGCTATATGCTGGGCCGCTGGCTGATGCGATAAATTTAACTAAGTTACCTATGGGCAGTGAAAACTACATATTGCTCAAGTCACTGAAGGAATAAAAAATTTGTCATCTCTCAGAAGAAGCATCAATGCTAGTAGTCTCCTGCTCTTCTTCCATAACCAAACACCTAACTGAATCGTCAGATGGTATATTGATTCCAGTAAAACCAACCATAACAGCAACAGCTCCAAGGTAATCCAACAGGTGAGGAGCATGCCCAGTCAGAGAGTCCACAACTGCAGCGATCGGAACCTGAATTGTGAGACCAGCTGTTGCCACGGTTGTAGTAGTTAGATGGATTGCTTCTGCCCACAAGTAATCACTTAGCACATTGTCCAGTAAACCTGTATTGAACAAATGAGTTAGTATTGCATTATTTCCCTACCTTAAACAAATTTACACAGCAGAAATGCTTATGCTCGTAAAAGAAAAAAAAATGTGTGACCAAATGAAAGTGAATTTGAGATTTTAAATATAATGTGCTTTTTGCACAATATTTTTCTCAAGTAAATGTAGATGGATGACACGGGTGAAACAGCAAATGGAAGCCCATTATTTGTCTCTGGATCTAGTTTGGACCTTGGTTAGGAAGTGAGCTAAAGAAGACCAAGTTGAAAAGAGTTCAACTGAGTTGGATTGTGAATTAGGTCTAGTACAGCTGACTGGTAGGAGCATAGTAGTAATAAGGTTTGATCAAGTTAAAGACATCTTAACCAAGGTGAGCTGGGGTATTGAATTGCATTAGGTATTTAGGATTAAGAGGAAGCTAGATTGTGGGGTGTGTGATACGGATTAATGTGCCAAAGTGGCAAATATTGAAGAGATTAATGTGAGGTTGCCATTATTCGTTGCCTGGGACTTGCCCAGAGCATAGCCAATCACTGTAGCCGGTCTCCAAACTACTCATTCCACGTGACCCTGGTCCCTGGTCCCCTTTGATAGGCCTCAAAGTGAACACCTAATTACAGTCCATCATGTAACCAAGCATTTGGGTGAAATTTTATGCAACATCGCACTTGATCTTTCTCTATCATTATCCTAGTATAACTCTTGATCATCACTAATTATTATCTACCTTGAGCCACACTCACACTTAATCTCTCTCCTCTCATAACACTCCTATATTAATAATGTGGCTGGTTATATATAGATTTTTTCTTTTGCCTACCTATTGTTGCAGTCTGCTAAATTCTTTCTCCAAATCGGTTTACCCTTTTTGCCAGAAAGCATTTCTACTCTAGGTTAATTCACACTTTTACATTTTTTTTGCTAGTCCAACTCTGTTAGCATCCTAAATAGAATCATTTTGCACTTAATATGAGCCATGCATGGGTTTTCTCAACCTTTGCCATCTCCATAATCTTTTTTCTGAACTTAATGTCAAACACCTCAACTGATTTGCATCTCCCTTAACCTGAATGCTTACTCTTTCCTTCTCAACTCTTGACTCAACAGAAGCATAACTTTTCCAATTTCAAGCAGAGCAACCAAAACCTATTCACCTATTCGTGTCATCCCTAATTGATGTGACCCACAATCAAAAAGATATAAAGGTTGCCCAAATTCATGAAGTTCCTAGTCTTGAGCCAATTACTCATTCAAAGACCACGAACGGGAACTTGGACTTCTAGAAGAAAGCCCAACCTACTTGATGATTTAGAGTCCAAGGTTAAAGAGTTGAAGCCCATAAAAATCTCACAACCTAAGTGCTTCGCAAAGCAGTAACAAGCTGAGCACGAGGCAAACTTTGGAGACATAACTTTTGATTGAAGTGGAATCAAATGGCTTTAATTTTGTATATTGAAATGTCTATTTTGAAGTCTTCTAGAGCAAGCTGATGTTTATTTATTTTATTTAGTTCTCATACTTGGAGACGTTTGTTCTAAGAGTATTATTTAAATTAAAAGGTTTAATGTAATGAAAGAGTTGTCATGTGACCTAGAGGACACAGGTTTGAGCCTCAAAAACAATCTCTTGCAAAGCGGGATAAGATTGCATACAATAAACCTTTTCCCGGAGCCCCGCATTAGCAGAAACTTCGTGCACCAGACTGCCCTTTTAATATAATGAAAGAGCTTGAATTTTAAAATTAAAGTGTTGATTGCATTTTTACCCTAAGTTCTTATTTAAGCAATTTACTTGTTTAGTGGCAAATTACATAGATTTTTATCACTCTTCCTTAGAGTGTAGCGAATTGAAACTAGTCGCTCTTGTTTGTGGTGAACTTTTCTTATCAAACAAAGCTACTGGTGATTCTTATCATTCTTCTATCTTAGAGTGTGGTGAATAGAAGCTAATCTCTCTTGTGTGTAGCAAACTTTTTTACAAACAAGGATGTTAATGTTTCTTTTATCTTTTGGCCACATCACTAATGCAACCTGAGCAATTGGAAAGGATTCTAATCCAACCCCTCCTACCATAATTGAAGTTAGACTTGAGAAGATAACTGCATTTGGTGGTCCTTCCTCCTCCATGCTCCCTCCAATACAGATAAAATATACACGTCCCATTTAATTGTATTAGTATTTAAATGTCGGACTCCAACTTCCACTTCACCCTCTCATACTTCAACTACAAAGAAAATGGAAGGTGTGCATCACTCAATTTTCTTTAACATGTTGGCATCATTTATAAGTCTTCATTGCTGGATGTTATGCTCTAGGTATCGAGGCGAATGTCAAGCTATTCCACAAAGAATTGACCTGGTTTTTGAAAGGAAGCTACAACAAGCCCTCTAGAATAGATGGAAAACCAAGGGGGTCTCCTCTTACATCAAAGAGGAAATTCTTCACCTCATACCCTTCCTAGCCAGCACCCACTAGTGATGCCAAAATCCTCTCTAAGAGCATTGGCAACTCAATCTTCCTTGAAAATTTATGCAAAGTCAATTTTAAATTATAGACTTAGGATCATAAAGGTATGACTCTCATACTGAGGAGCAATTTTACCACTTTAGCTCTGTCCTCTTAATATTCCTCTCATTTTTCAGATATAGACATCAACTTGGTGGACTTTAAGGCAGATTTTTTTCAATCATTTCTCCAGACATCTTGAAACTCATAAAAAGCATAACGAAAGCACCTCTCTCACAATCCAAAACCTACTGCCCTCACAAAGTGTGAAAACAAAAACTCTTGCTCCAACCCCTACGCCCGAGCTCCCTCCACAAGAAAGTAATGTTGTCAAAGATCCTATTTAACCTTTTGAGGAACCACTGTTTCCGAGACACTGTTTAACTGGAAGTGGTCAACACCCTCTAGGAGTTGCCAGAAGCATATATAGCCTATAAACTTTTAGGCCGAGGTATTCAGCACACAAGAACAGCTCTCAACACCCCAACTTTGTTAGATTTTGAAGCTTTTAAGGATTCAAGTGAAGGATCCTCTCAAATTGAGTTCAAAGGCCCAGATAGATACAACATTAAACTTTGTTGAGTTGCATACAACTACATAATCAACGTCGTCTTCAAAATCACTTTCCATAACCTAAGGGCACTATTCCAAACCCAATAGGAAACTAAAGACACTATGAGTCCTGAAGAAGCTTGAAACAAACCAGAAACCTCCACGCTATGCTGCTGCCCATTCTCTATCAAGCTTCACAGTATAGGCACCTCCAAAATAAACTCCTTTTCTGTCAAAGACATAAACTACTTCTTCCATGAACACATGGCTCTCAAAAACTATGCACAAGATGTTGGAGTTTATATTAATTGGCTGCTTGAGAAGGCCAAGAAGTTCCATATAGAGAATAAAGATTTACTCAAGAAAGGATCTCAATTTGATATCAGCCAGCTGAAGAAAATCAAAAAATTGTGAATTTCCCTGCCTAATCAAAAAGCAAAGAAGAATAACCGGCTGGGAAACACAAACAGTTAGTTCTAGAGCACAGTTAGGTCACCTCATCCCATCAAGCTCTACTCCATAATACAAGACTCAAGCAATGAACATCTTTGGCCTCAACACCTTACTTAAAAGTAGCAGTAAACATACTCAGCAAAGGTGGTAAAAAGCTTATAGAAGCTCATCTCTAGGAACTTAACCTGAAATCATGTATGGAGAGCTCGATTTGGCAATTCAGGCCTACAAGGGCTCTAATCATTTCACAGCGGATCTACTTAAATATGTTAGAATCTTCTTGCAGCTGAGCTACTAACTTTTCTGCCATCAAGCTACTCAAGTCATACCTTCCTTGGAATCAACCTTTCCCATAAAGTACAAAAAGGATAAGGGTGATGAACAACTCAAGGAAGGGAAGATCTATTTGATGACAATATGGAGCTTCACCCCATTCCTGGAACGAAAAACAAAAGAAAAGGAAGATTGCATAGAAAAGCTCACAAAGCTCAATTTCTAGTTGTCAGCTAGAGTGACTGTGTATTTTGAATTTCTGTTATTTGGCTATGCATATAATTGAATGTAATTTTAAATCAGTATTGAAATAGATCAAAATTCCAGTATGCCTTGTACAACCAATAGGAATCACTTCTTTCCTTTTTGTGGTTAAGGACTTAAGTTTTTTTTTTTTTTTCAAATCTGCCTTTTTATGACCCCTTAGGGTTCGGAAACAGGCTCTTACAAAGTAAGGTAAAGTTGTGTAAAATAAATCCTTCCGCGAGACTCCACATTGGTGGAAACTTCATGCACTGCCTTTAGGGTTCACCTTTTTGTTATATTTGAGATGTGTCCTAAGGCAACAGTCTTAGATATGGTGTTATTTATTAAATAAATAAAATCACTATTTGAGTATACATTCTCTACATATTTGATTTGATCTTAAACTCAATTATTGATGTCCACAATACAATGCATAGTATGAAAGAAATTGTGATTGGATCACAATTAGTGGGTAACAATGTGCAATTATATACGTATTGAAATATTCCCTAGTCGATGAATTGATGAAATTGGACATCGTCATTTTGTGAGACTAGCAAATGTTAGACTTGTTGATTTTTGCCAAGCAGCCGATCCTCACTGACTAGAAATATTGGGATGTTGAGAGTTAACACATAAATACTAGTTAAGGGTAACTAGTTCATTGGGAGTGACCTGCTATGAAATTTCTTATGATTCTATGAATGTCTATAAAGATCTCATTACAGTTTGAGTGCAAGTTTTTTCTGACTTAAGGTATTCAAGTCATCTTGGTCATAGAAACTTATACTTTAACATCTCAAGCAAACGTCTCTATGGAGATGTAGACCCGAGATAATTTGGTATAAGTCAAAATGCCGAAAGTGTTTCAGTGGCCAACAGAGAATTCACCACTCCTTTAATTAAGAGACATATACCCTATGACCACTTATCAGGATTGTTCTTGTAAGTCTTTAGTCAAAGCAATAACATGTCAAGAGGATGATCCTCTTAGACAGTTGTTTTGAGTAACTTAAATCCACAGGACAAGGAACTACAGCTAGGGCTAGGTGTGATATAATTAGCCTAATGGGAACTGATATGTAGACTATGTCTTGAACTGAGCAGGTATAAGATGGTGCAAGGAATAGAGGCACGATTAACCATAACTGTAAAAGGGTTCAGAAGTGGTTCTGGAAGCAACTGTGATTTTTCAATTAATTGGAGGTCATAATGTATTATTAGGTGTCATTCATAATCGATCTGTAATTAATGGTTAATTATGAACGACCAACATAAATCAGGAACCTATAAACTCACACACACTACGAGTTTCTCCAAGAGACATAAAATGAGTTTAAGAATTGGATTCTCAAATCGAAAAAGATTGAGTCTAGTTGGACTAAACAAATGACAAATATGGAAGATATTTTGTCGGAAAGGAAATGCAAATGGGCTATGTCTTTTGAAGATAAAGTAGACCCACTTTGATTTAATTAAAAACCAAATTGGTTTGGTTTTAATTAAAAGTGGTTTGATTTTGAACCAATCCAGTTCGGTTTTGAACCAAACTTGAAGCTAAAATATAGGAATTTGGTTTAATAGATTCGATTAATATTTCTTAACGAAATTTTTTTTTGTTAAACATTTATAAATAGATATCTTATGAAGAGTTATGAACGGGGATTAAAAACCTAATTGTTAGGTTTTAAAATCCAAAACAAACTTCCCTCTTCTCCTCTTGCCACTGCCCAAGCAAACCCCTTCTCAAATTGATGCCGCTGACTTTTATTAGGGCTTCTTGTTGTCGTCGACTAAAAAACCACCTCCAAAGTTCATTGCCGATTTCTAATCTTCAAAGGATCAGTACCTCCCAAAGGTCGATCATTCCGGAACCAATGGAAGTTGCAAACCAATGATGGAAGCAAGAAACGCAAGAAGCAATGGTTGTTTCTCACTGAAAGATTTCATTTCTTCCTTTCGATTTAGTTTTTATGTTGGGGCAATTATTGCCACTGAAACATTCACACCATATTGGTTCGCTACCCCTCCTTGACAGCGAATCATACGACCTTTGAATGGAGGCGTGATCCCCTCTGTTTAATCTGATTCATATCGCCGAGTTGCTTTGAGCTGTCAGATACGGAATTGGACCGTAGGTCTTCTCTCAGATCGCTTATCTCCTCCCTTCGACTAGTATCGCAACGGAAACACGACACGTGACTTAGAGAAGTCATCTCGAGGAGATCTCAACGTGGATACGAGTAGAAACAATCTTGCTCAAGGTTGCTAGTTAATGTCATTTCCACTCCATGTTATTCAAAAACTATAAAATTGTTTGTCTTATTTACGATTATGTTTGCATGCGTGTATTTCCTTGAATGAGTTTTTACATAATTAGTAATAAATTTATTTATCACGCTTCCGTTGCCATGATTTATGAAATCAAAATTTTAAATTACGTATGTAGAAATCCAATACTTTTTACTTCATAATAGGGTAAGAACTTATCTTTTATTGTTTTTGTTGGAAATAATCAAATATCTTATATTTTATCTTTCCTTGTATAGAGTCAATCATGAATGTAAATAGAATATACTCAATTAGAGTGATTTTGATAGAATAATTTATTTTAGGTAGAATAGTTTTTTTTTTCTTTCTTTATTTATTTATTAATTCTTATTATAATTATAAAAGGAGGCCTTTGGTTCATTAATAAAATAAGTGAGAGTTTTTTCTTCTTACCATTGTTTATATAGTATCAAAGAGAGATTCCTCTCTATAAACAAATGTGTACAATTCTTTTCCTTCGAAGACAAACAATGTCCATCGATTCTTCCACTCAATCCAAGGTTGAAAAAACTTCTATCACCGTCCTTTCTCTTTTCGGAAGCAACGCCTCATCCTGCAAATTACGGCTCATAAGTTGAATGACCATAATTATTTACAATGGACTCAGTCCGTGAAGATAGTTATCTACATCAGAGGGAAGTTAGGTTATCTTATGGGTGATTCTTCTTGACCCACATCAAGCAATGCATCGTACCAAATCTGACTGGCTGAGATTCAATCGTGCTTACCATGTTGATTAACTCCATGGAGCCCAACATTAGTCATCGTTATCTCTGATTCAAGACGGCCAAGGAGGTGTGGGAAGCAGCTCGGAAGATGTATTCAAATCTAGGCAATACGTCCCAGATTTTTAAACTACAATCGAAGCTGAAAGAATTAAAATAAGGTTCAAATTCTATGACACAATACTTCTTTGATCTTCAAGATCTTTGGCAAGAATTTAATATATTTCTTAAAGAACATTCAACGTGCGTTGATTTCAACATCAAAATTCACTCAATATTGAAAAGGAGCGTGTAATATTTTGGTCGGTCTTAATCATATTTTGGATGAGATACGTGGTTATATTGTTTCATGTGACTCATTTCCATCTTTTGAAGAAGGTTTCGTGGAAGTCTGACGTGAAAAAGCTCGTCATAAGGTCATGCTTACTGATAAGATTATTGCACCATAATTCATTACAGCAGAGGTTTCAACATTGATTTCCACTAAAAGTCCCACACCAAGTCAGCATCAAAATAAACATCCTTAGTGTGAACATTACAACTGACCAGGCCACACCAAAATGTTGGGAAATATATAGGAAGCGAGGAAATTAGCAACTACGAAAAAGAATTAAAGGTCAAGCCAAGAAAAACCTATTGTCTTTAATGTTTCTGCTCCTTTCACTAAAGAACAGATTGAATAATATTGTAAACTCCTCAACTCAATAACCCTCAATGCTTCTTCCAACTTTAATATTGGCTCTTGCTTCATGACTCAATCTAGTAAACTCATTTCATCCTTTTTTAATCATTCAACAACCCCTTGGATCATTAATTCCGCCGTCTCTGACCATATGACAGGTGACTCAAGTCTTTTTTTTCCTCCTATTATACATGTTCTCATCAAACCATAATTAGGATTGTTGATTGCTGGCATAGGCAATATTTGATTATCTGAGCACATTATTCTGAAATCTATTTTTTATGTACCTACTCTAAAATGTAATCTGATTTCTATTAGAAAAGTCATTCTTGATAATCAATGTTGTGCTAAATTCTTACCTTTGTCGTGTCAATTTCAATATCTATGATCGGGGAAGACAATTAGCAGTACTAGAATCCACAAAGGTCTTTATTACTTTAAGGATAAAAATAGTCAGTCTTTCGTGTCTCATGTGATTTGTAATTATATTTCTAATAATAAAGAAATAATATCTTGGCACTATTATCTTGACTATCCTAGGTTTGGTTATTTGAAGCATTTGTTTTCATCATTATTTAATAATAAAGATCCTTTGTCTTTCCATTGTGAAGTGTGTCAACTAGTTAAACATACTCGCATCCATTTCTCTTCCAAATAATATAAACCATCTACTCTATTTTCATTAATTAATAGTGATATTTATCTCTCACAAATTCACATCTCATGCGAAAAAATGGTGTATTCCATTTATTATGATCATATACGGGTTACTTGGGTTTATCTTCTTAATGACAAATCTGAAACCAAACATCTTCAAAGTTTTCCACAAAATGATTTGAACTCAATTTCAAACAAATATCCAAGTTTTTAGAACCAATAATGACAAAGAATATTACAATGTTATTTAAATGACTATTTATTAGAAAATAGAATTATTCATTAAGTTTATGTGTCGATACTCCACAACAAAATAGAGTTTCTAAACATAAAAACCATAATTTGTTGGATGTAACCCGTGCCCTTATGTTCACTATGCATGTTTTAAAATATTTATAAAGGATGCAATCTTTATAACTATGCATTTTATCAATCGTCTCCCTAGTCGCTCCATAAACTTTGCTACACCTTTGTCTCTTCTCACCCAAACAAATCCATAAGTTTCCAACTTTAATAATCTATCTTTAAAGGCATTTGAATGTATGACCTTTATACATGTCCATGCCTATAAGCACAGCAAACTTAACTCTCGAGCTCTTAAAACTGTCTTTATCGAGTATTCCCCTTCTTAAAAGGGTTATTGTTGTTATTGTCCAAATACAAGAAAAACATATGTTATTTGTGATGTCACCTTCTTTGAAGGTATCCCTTATTTCTCTCAGGCGTCAAAAAAATTAGAGGAAGTGGAGAACCAGAACGTGCCATGACCTAAGCGTGGCATGTTCCACGGCCACGGTGACGGTCATACTCTTCATAATACGCCACAGTTGGCACACCCCACAGCCATGGTGATGGTCATGCTCTCTAGAATGTGCCACGGTTTGACCGTGGCATATTCCACAATCATAGGGCATCCTCAAAGGATAATGAAGATGCTCTTCTCGTGCTTAGTGTTAATTTGGACATCACACCTATCTCCATGTGATCCTATCCAAGTTGGCTTCACACTAGTAAAACAGGGGAGTATCAAGTCAAAAATAGGATATGTTGGTTTATTCAAGGAGGAAAAATTCTCATGTTAATAAAGAAATTATGAATTCTAGCCACAGGCAAAAAGATGAACTGATGATAGAATCCTATAATGAGTCAAGTACATTTCTTGATCTTGATATACCAATTGCATTCAGAAAGGGTGTTCGATCCTGTGCCAAACATCTCATTTCAAACTTTATCGCCTATTCTAATTTATCCTCCACATTTGGTACTTTCACTTCAAAATTATATAGTGAATTGGTTTTCAGGTCTGTCATAGAATCACAAGCTATTCCTGAATAGAAGACTACTATTCTTAAGAAAATACATGTTCTCAAACAAAATAAAATTTAGAATTTGGTGGAATTACCATAAGGGAAAAATATTGTTGATTGCAATGGATTTTCACGATTCAGTACAAGGCTAATGGTTCAATTAAAAGGAAAGTTTGTCCAGTGGCCAAAGGCTTTATTCAAACCTATGGGATTGATTACACCAAGACTTTTGCTCCTGTTGTCAAATTTAATACTATCAAAATTCTTCTATCATTGGCAGCTATCGAGATTGACCACCACATCAACTTGATATAAAACTCTTTCTCAATGGAGAGCTAGAAGAGGAGGTTTATATGAATCAACCTCTAGATTTGAAGAAAATTTAGGTGGTAAAACTGTATGCAAGCTCAACAAAACTCTCTATGGGTTAAAACAGTTACCTCGTGCCTAATTTGATCGATTCTCTAAAGTAATCAAAAACTTTGGATATATTTAAGGACAAGCATATCATACACTATTCGTGAAACATTGATGAAGGGCAGATAACCATTCTTATAGTGTATGTTGATGATATCATCATCACTGAGAATGATAATAAAGAATTAGAAGAAATCAAAAAAAATAATGACATGAGAATTTGAAGTCAAAGATATTGAAACACTGAGATATTTTATGAAGGGTATTTCAGTCTCTCAAAAGAGATACATTTTAGATCTGTTGAAGGAAACTAGTGTGTTGGGATGCAAGCCAAGTAACACACCAATTGAACTAGAGAATAAGGAGAAAATGTTTGAAGAAAAACTGGTTGATAAAGGCCAAATATTGCCTTTGCAATTAACATAGTAAGTCAATATATGCATTCAACATATCAAGGACATCTGAAAACAATATACAGAATCCTGAGATACCTGAAATAAACTCCTAAAAAGGGCTTGTTCTTTGCAAAGATTGAGGATAGAAGACTGATTGGGCATATCAATTAATGATAGAAAGTCAACTTTTGGGCATTACACGATAGTATGAGAGAATTTAGTGACGTGGCATAACAAAAAGTAATTTGTAGTTACAAGTAGTATTGAAGCGGAATACAGAGATATGGCTCATGGAATTGAAAAACCTAAAAATTCAATTTGAAAATACTATGATACTCCATTGTGATAATAAGTCAGCCATCAATATAGCTCACAACTCTGTTCATCACGACTGAACTACATATGTAGAGGTTGATCGTCATATCATTGGAGAAAAGGTGGATGAAGACATTATCAGTATTGAGTATATTGCTACATCTCACCAACTGATCTTTTTACAAAAGGATTATCTAAACAAGCTCATAAATTTTTTAAAGGCAAGCTTGATCTCATCGATATTTACAGCTAAGCTTGAAGGGGAATATAGGAAATAATCAAATATCTTATATTTTATCTATCCTTGTATAGAGCCAATCATGGGTGTAAATAGGATATAATCAATTAGGGTGATTTGCTAGAATAATATATTTTAGATAAAATAATTTCCTTTATTTATTTATTCCTTCTTTATTTATTATTTCTCATTGTAATTATAAAAGGAGGTCTTTGGTTCATTAATAAAATAAGCGAGAGAGTGTTTTTCTTCTTACCTTTGTTTATAGTCTTTAAGGCTCACCTCTTTTCTTGATAGATAAGAACTTGGGGCCTTGTATTTTAAGTTTGCTTTTTATTACTTGTATGGTTCGCCTCTTTACTTGATGATAGATAAGGTTGTCTTTTGAAACCTTAAGACTCACCCGTCTTCTGATGTGATATGTCCATCAATAGTTTAACCTATAGTCTTTACCTTATTTCAATTAAACCAAAGGGTATTCTTTATTGGAAACTCATTCCGAAAATCATCCTTGTTGCATTCAATTTGTCTGAGATGTGATAATTTCACCATCATCTTGGCTCGATTGCTTTGTTGAGTAAATTTTAAAGTCTAATAATTATTTTTAAATGTTAGAATTTTATTATGAATGGCATCATAATGCCTAAAGATACCCATTTAGTAATGGAAATAAGAAACATTGCATATTGAACTTCAAATAAAACTTTCAGTAATTTGGCTACATGCCATGTTTAGGGTTAGGGGGTCTTCTTCCCTTCCATAGTAGTAAGTTTGAATGTTCCGAGTTACACCTTGGCCCTAACCTTGTTTAGCCTCTCCAAGTTATGCATAATTGCATATTTTTTTCCTTGTTGCATAGGCAGAGTTGCTTCTTATTTCCATATGATCATATCTTCCAACTAAAATGTAAAATACATATTTCTATAGGAATTGTAATGCTTCTAATTTAGACCTTCAATTCCCTTTTGTCTATAATAATAATAACATAAATTTATATATTATAATTATATTAGTTAATTAATAGTTTATTTAATTAATTATTACTTTATATAATATATATTATATAGTTACAATTTATATTTTTATATAATATATATATATATATTAAATATCACAGTTTATATATTCAGATATATAATTTATATAACATATAATAAATAAATATATATATATATATAATTAATATAATACTGTTACAGTTTTATAAAAAATTTATATAACACTGATATAATAGTTATATAGCACTGGAACTCCGACTCAGCTCGACTGGAACTCCAACTCAACTCGTTCTAATAATCGAGTCTCATCTAAATTGAAACTATCCTCTCCTAATAGTATAAGTTTCTCAACTCTCACAATTTTAAACCAGAGCTTATCTTTTGTAGCTTAATTCGGCACCATGACTATCTCCCATCAGATTACTCATCCTTCAGATGCACTAAGCTCGCTCACTACACGTGTCATCTTTCACACTTCATGTACATACTTTGCCTCCTATTGTTGTCAACATTGTGCTTTAATGCTCCTACTCCCTCTAGTATGCCATACCATCCTACACCCCTTGAACCATCGAGATACTAACTTGATCACACCAAGTCATGCTCCATAAGTTACTCCAACACAACTTCAGTGCTTCTCATCCTATGGTCTCTCAATTATCTCATGCAACTTTCTCTGATCTCCAATGGACCTCGGAGTCACTAAACGTATTACCTTAGTCATGCCAACTCATCATCAACATTAATCGACCTTGTCGAGTCATGAGATCTCCAATCTCTGTATGTCATGTCAAGTCTCTACACAACATAAACACATATCAAATCACAATGTAAGGCCTAATTTAAATCAAGGTTTAAAATATCAAGTCGCGCCGAGGTTTCGATCCCGGACCGGAACGATACAGTTTCGGTACCGTGTTGTACCGTGCCGATATAGTTTCAGTATTTTTAAAATATAAAATATATTAACTAAAATAAAAAATTTAATCTAAATATTTAAAAACAAAAAATAAAATATTTTTAAAAAATAATAAATTAATTTTATGGATTTTATTAAATTTATTTAAATTATCTTGACCTATAGCTAGGAATTGATTATTAAAACTTAATTAAATCCTAAGTTAAAAAATAAAAAAATAAAAAATACGGCAGATCACGCACTGCCCACACGCAGAGGCGTCGCGGGGCTGCATGGCACCTTCGGTGGCGTCGCCAAGCCCAGACGTCGCCAATCCCCGGCGGCGCCTCCGATGGCGTCGCCGGGCCCGGGTGATGCCTCTCGAGGCATTTTCCAGCTGGAATCGCGGTGTCGGTGTTGTGCCGGTGCCGATCCTATTGGCGGAACGAAAAATTTTGATCGTATCGCGCGATACGGCTCGAAATTTCAATCCCTGATTTAAATCCTTTGCACAAACATCAAAATTCAAGATCGAACCTGATCACGTAAGGTACAATTACACCAACAAATTCAAGGTTAGAATAGCATGTAAGCAGGTCTACCTACTAGAAAGATTCAACCAATTGAAATTGGATAAATAACCAAAACATAGTTTCAACCCAAAGGTATCCTAATATGATTTATATGTGTTAGCAAAGAGTGCGAAGAAATGTGTATAAAAGTCTAAATAAACAACAGATCAAAATCCACTTTGATATAAAAATTGAACTTCAAATGATAACTAACCTTTTCCCACAATAAGTCCAAGTTGGTTCCAACTAAGTTTGTGAAAGGGCTCCAACTTTGTGAAATTCAAAACTAGCAAAACAGGGAAAAATATAAGTAGATTAAATAGACCAAGAAATCCAAGGAACTGAGCAGTGCTTGCTTGACAATTTTTTTTCTCATCAGTCAACTTTTGTCGAATAAGGGTGATATAAACAGCATATATCCCTGCTGAGATGAGAGCAAGAATATCTCCGAGAAGAGGATTTGTAGCAATTGCATTTAACCCAGTACTTGAATCAGATAGGCTGACCATTATTGTCCCGCCCATGCAAAGAAGAACACTGACTAGCTTGACCCATGTGAACTTTTCTCCTAAATATGCTACAGCAACCAAGAAAGTGAAGAGGCTAGACAAGCTGCTTAAAATAGTATTTGACTGCAGAAAGTAGCAAAATCATTAGAATGCTAACAGAAAAAAGAACAAAAAAAGGAACAGATAAGAACACCAACCATAACAGTTGTGTATTTAAGAGAGAGATTGAATGTCAATTGAGCAAAGAACCAAAAAGGACATATCAACAAGCTAACTTTAGCAACTTGATAACGAGTCCAATGCTCCTCCGTATTCATTTGTTTAGTGTTATCGTCAGTCATCACGCAAGATTCTCCACCACTGAACACGATAGCATGACTGGATAATAAGCTCTCAGAATCTTGAATTCTAGAGTGAATCAAAGAAATGTTTTCTTGTTGATTATTACTCAGCACATATGGGCCAGTATGTTGACCAGTCTGCACTAGAAGATTAACTTCCTCTGAATTAACAGACAATTGTGTGTCTGGACCATTCCTACTCTGAAGCCAGTGCCAAGAACCCTTTAATACAACTTCAAGATACTGAGAGATCTCAACAATTGGAATAAGAACCACAAACAACGAATTACAAATATAGGTAATCAGAAAAGGAGAAACACCAGAATCTACAACAGACTGGACTATATAACTAGCAGCAATCCATATTGTTGCCACTGCAACAATGTATATGAGACCTAAAGCCCAACGCCAAGTATCTCTGCTGAACCTCATCGGAGATGCTGGGAATGTTCATTCAAACCTGGGCAAATTGAAGCTCATAACTATTCCCTGCTGAAAATAAACCACCAGTTGATTTAACAACTTGTACCTAAATATTATATTTGTAGTCTTTAGAGTTGTGCATCCAATAATTAGTAAAAGGACAAAACAATAGCCAGCCACATAAAGAACTGAATCAATTTAACAGAGAAACCAATTAGGATTGCTGATTTTGTTAGAAACTATACTTCCCATAACAATGTTGCATGATATTAAAAAACATAGAACCAACAGGATGACAAGCAAATAACTTTTACTGGTGTAGTCTTCAAAAGAAGGCAACGAATTTGACAAGTGTTGCCAATCACAAAGTAACTCTATTCAATTAAGTTATTTGTAGCTTTGTATGTGCTAATTTGGCTTTTCATATTTCCTACAATTTATTAGCTTCTCATTCTGATCATTCAACGCATTAACATGTTAATTTCATCTCTCATGGTTATAGTTCATTATCATTTTTCGTTGCAATCAAAACAAAATTTAGCAGGTATTATTGAGAAATTTTGAAATACCCATTCTTGTCAAGATAATCAAGATCTTTCCATATTAAAAACCAACACTTGTAGTTGTTAATGACAAAAATAACTTAAAGAACTTGTACTTGTTAATCATGATCTTTTCAGATCATGATTTCAAATCTTTTTCCGTTCCAATAGACACGGTGAACTATATAGTTCTACCCATGGAATGAAATCAAATTTATCTCATGAACACCATGTGGTTGCTCTCTCTTTCTCTCTCTCTCACTAAATATCATGTGAATTTTGAGAAAATATAACTATATGATACATGCATGTAACTTCATATCCAAGTATTACAATGAGTAGTATCATACTTTCTCTAGTTGTGTTGACATAATATTAACTCATCAAATCATGGGATAATATTTTTATGTTTTTTTAGGCAAATAAGCCAAGTGGAATGAGATCATAGAAGTGATACCAATTCAAGGTTCAAACCATACATGTTAAACCAATTCAAGGAACAGTTTAAATCATGTCAACTTAAATAGTGTGTCAATATGAGCCAATTAATAACATACTTGTTCCAATCGTAGATTGAAGCTAGTACCATTAACAAAATTTTAAAAGCTAGCTCAAATCATGTGGTCTTACAATCAACAGCATGTGGATATAGATTAATAAACCTTTCCAAGAGGCTAAATTTTATGAATCCTAATGGGGATAAGTTTAAAGGTGGAGTGTTGAGTGTCGGAACATTGATGGTCCAGCTAGAAGAGTGGTGAATAGATGGTGCATGATTTTTATCAATCCTTAGAGAGATTCAAGGTGAATAGACGGCATTATTTTTCCCAATCCAAAGAGAGCTTCAAACCCAAGGTTGAGGCCATGTTTTGCTTCCAATTCTCTAGGTATTTCCTTTGGCACTCAAGAGAAATAAGGATGATGACTACTATTTTCATATAAGCCTTAGGCATTAAAAAGCCACTAAAAAAGACTTTAAATGAAGCCTTGACGTCTCTATTTAGACACTTGTGTTAATCAATTTTAAACTTATGCCAAACCAAATATGACTATTAGAAACCACAATGGTCACTTTTGGATCAACAGGGTTAACACAACTCTAACTTGGTCGAGATACTTGTAAACATAAGCTTTTTGGGTCTACCAATATCACAACTTGGCATGGTCTACAACTCTATCAAATTAATGTTCCAATCGATTGGGGTCTAGGAAAGCTTAGTTCCACTATGATACCTCTAAACCAAACATGGGCCCAAGTGTGTTTTAAGGTCGATCTTAGCTTTTTTAACCCTCGCACCATTAAGGGACAACCTCAAACTTCATAGCAACCTATCAAACACATTATAGGCCCTAGGATGAAGCTCCCTAGATAGCAAACTCTAGATACTAGCTAAATTCTATAAATGCAATTAACTTATGGCTAAAATAAACATAACATTATAATGTTGATCAATGCAATACATGGGCATACAATATTTGAGTCAATTTTCAAGCTTGATGATTAACTATCCACAAGGTTGAAGCACCTTACAACTTCACACTTGATCCATGAAACCTTTCATCCAAAGTTAATCACTTCAATCTCCACTTCACATCATATATTTTCACACTTTATTTAACTCATCAAATACACATTTGACTTAAATTGTATTGTTAAACCATCAAAATATTGTGTTCAAACCTAGTCACAAGGAGGGAACCATTGTCCCATCAATCTCTCTAAAGTTCCCCTCAACCTTAACTCCTCTCAATCAAGGTATCTTGCGGAACCCCATGCTCTTGATTCAAGCTACTTTGAGATGATGACTTTGTTTTCAAATGGAAAAGGATCTAACTTATTAGTATGATCACAAGAAAAAATAAACAAGTAATAGATAAGTATGAAGAATTAATCACAGTTGTCAAACGAGTAAAAAATAATCATTTCATTTCCAATAGATAAGTAAAACATATTAGCATGATCACAAGAACTAAGAGAGTTGAGATGGTAATCAAACAAGAAAACGATGAGCATTTCATTTCCCAAAATCCATGCATTCCCTCCACAAATAAAGCATTTAAACATTTTTGCTTTTGAATGATATGTAATTATGAAAGCCATGTGAAGCATGAGAAAAGTAAGTTAAACATATCATCATGGTGTATAAATAATAATACAACTTTGTTCCCGGTGAGTAGTCCGGAAGAGGAACATGGAGCATCATACAGAAATCTAAAGAAAATACCTTGGCAGATGAACCAAGAGAAAGAAATTTTCAACTAATAAAATCTCTCCATTTCGCAACAATAAACGACGAACCCCCAAATTTAATATCGACTATTTCATCGAAGTAGTAAACATAGAATAGTAACCACCAGAAACCAGCTAAAGAAGAATAAAGCCTCTGATCCCGTCGATTCAGAAAAACTTGTTCGATAGAAAGACGAAGCCCTAACATGGGGTTAGAGATAATACAATATCAAAAACAACAAGCGATCTCAAATCTCTCCTTGCAGATACAGAACAACGATCGATTTAGTGTACCTGGCGGAAGATTAGGCTTCGGAAACCGGAAACAATTGAGTCAATCAGCAGATCACGAGGAACAACAAGACGGCTTTGAAATCAGTCGCCGTAAGATTTTCTCGCGACGGGAATAAATAATCTGTTCTTTTTTTCCGTCTCCGTCCGAACGGCGCGTCTCTCTCTCCCAAGCGAAGGAAATTAATCCGCGCGCATCCGTCCGTGAATATCTAGTTAACGTTGAACCGGGCCATAAAATGTTGAACCGGGGCATAAATAATCTGGCTTTCGTTTGTTTTTTTCAACTGGCTCCCGATAAATTCGAAAGTATTTACGACGGGATGGGTGATCCAGCCAGTTTATAATGCACCATAATTAAAAATTGAACTCAGGGTTCTTAGAAGACTACGTTGGCGTATCCGTTAGAGCTGTTAAATGAATCCATCTATAACGAGACTAATCCAACAAAACTCACGGATGAAATAAATTACCCATCAATTTGACAAATTAGAAAATCTCTAATTCAATCCAAGATGGATTACGAATTAGACAGATCAACTTACGGACCTATCAAAAAATATAAAAAATTTTAAAATTTAGATTACACTTTAAAAGGATCAAATTGAAATTTTAAAATTTAGATTGTAATTTTTTCAGGGACGCCTCAAGCCTCCTGGAGGCTCTAGGTGACATTTTTTTAAATAATTATTATTATTTTAAAAAAATTTCTCTCGCCCTTTTTTATTCAGACTTGAGACCGATAATAATGGATTTAAATATTTTTAATAATAGTTTCATCAACATTATTAAAATATTTATTTTTGAGATCTATTGATTTATTTTCTTCTGAATTAGTATTATATTCTTCATTTAAATTAAGATAAATTTCTTTTTATCTTATACTATTGTCTTTTAATTCAATTAATTTTTTATTTAAATTTCTAATTATATTATTTTCTGAGTTTTGATTTTTAATATTAATAATAAATTTATCAAGTGCACCCTTTTGAGATTCACTAAATTCTTCTATTTTTATTTTTTTCATGCATTTTATATA
>JBBMKF010000078.1:1057373-1067583 GCA_037834155.1 Curcuma caesia | reverse complement strand
TATTTTTTCGTGGGTATCATGGATTTCACTGGAGATCAAAATGTCATCAAAATAAACTACGAGGAATTTTCCCATCAAGGATTTCAAGACTTGGTTATTATCCTCATGAAATACTTGAGCCCTTCAAAAGCCCAAGGGGCTGATTAGACCTTTACACAATCTATTTTATCTCTTAAAATTAGTTTTGCACTCATCTTCAATTGTAACATCTCCTGCCATCAAGACTTGCCATCAAATTAAGCATGTCCTCAAGTTTAGGTATAAGTAACCTATTTGTGATTCTATTAATGACACATTATTGATACACTTTCTCTAAGATTTAATCTTTTTAGGTGTTAGTAAAGTAGGAATGATAGTAAGGACTCGTACTTTTTTCCTAATAAAAAAGAGTCATTCAATCAAGAAAGAGCTCTTGGTAGTCGGTCACTCTTTGTTTAGAGAGAGAAGCTCTCCCTTCTCACTAGAAGGCGACTGAAAAGAGACTAGAGGGATCTTTTAGTTGCAAGCAAACTCCTTGTGAAGTACACTTCTATAGTTGCAAGCAAACTCCCTGTGAAGTACACTTCTATTTCCAATCAAGAAAGGGCTCTCGGTAGTCGGTCACTCTTTGTTTAGAGAGAGAAGCTCTCCCTTCTCACTAGAAGGCTATTGAAAAGAGACTAGAGGGATCTTTTAGTTGCAAGCAAACTCCCTGTGAAGTACACTTCTATAGTTGCAAGCAAACTCCCTGTGAAGTACACTTCTATTTCCTCAAGTGGAAAATTGGAGGTGGACATCAATTTTGGAGGCGGGCATCAATTCTGGAGGGTAAGTTGCTGCTAATCTCCTGGTGGTGGAAGAGATCCTACCTCCCCTCTTTGAAGGTGTTGTTGATTGGGCATGTGAACTGGCAGTGTTGGTAGATCCCGTTTGGAGATTGCCCACTTGGATTGTGCTCAGGTGCCAACTCGAGGAGAAGATACTCCATATCTTAATACCCATACCCTCTTGGGCTGTAAAACACACTTATTGTATCCCACGCTCCCTTGGGTGAAGATCACAATGACGATGACGAACAAGCGATCAGGATTTGTGCACTCAGATCAAAATAGAGGAGAATCTTAGGCTGCTTTGTTTGCAATAGGGAAAAATTCAGGTGATATGTTTCTCCCACCACATCAGTGATTAGCACCGCCGATAGGGATGACCACCTTCAAGGAAGCTCAAGCGCATTTGACTATTGCCCAAAGGCCCTTGATGTCAATGGAAGGCGAACATTGATGGTTGGATTGGGTGGTGGAATTTGAAATTCAAAATTTCAAACTGTGGTATAGAGACACAATCAAACACTTGGCTTGGGGGTGGGGAAGTGTTCGGTGGGATTTACATTTGAAAATTTGGAATTACTGCTCAAATTCACAACGATATTACATGAAAATAACAAAGAAACCTCCTACCTCTTTGGTGCTAAGGGGGAAAACTTCTAAGGTTGCAATTAACTGCCAACAACCTACCCAGGATGGAGAAGTTGAAGATAGAGTGACAATTGCTACAAAACATTCAGCCAATGGTAATCTAGTTGTAGGAGATCAACTCTCCAATGGAGATCCCATTGAGAAAGACCCAGAGCCAAATATAGAGACAACTGCCATGAACAACTTGGGCATAAGGGCATCGCCTGTAGTGAACACCCTAGCCATTGGTCTGGTGATGAGCACCACAGATGGGAGTGACTCTGTTTTGAAGACATTGATACTGTGGAAAACTCACTGGGCCATTGCCTAGTGGGTCGATTCATGGAGAAATTCCTAGGATGGAAAGCCCTTCGAGATATGACCAGCAGGCCGAGAGTGCCATATAGGTTCCAAACCCACAAGAGTAAATGGATCATCTTCAAGTTTGAAATTGAAGAAGCAAAAGACAGAGTCCTAAATGAGTCCTTATGTTGTATATGGTTGTCCCATTTACCTTAAGATCATGCCAAGCTCCTTATTCTAGGAGGAAGAGTTATGCCGGATACACCAGTATCGATCCAAATCCATGGATTACCAATGGGTTGTTGGACTAGCAAGGCATTGAGTATGATAGCTGCATGCATAGGTAAGCCTCTATATTCACATCAATTAACTGATAACAGAGGCAAAATCATGTATGCCAGACTTTTGGTGGAAGTTGATGCATCCAAATCCTTAGCATGAAGCTTCCCAATTATTTTACCGACAAGGGGTAGAAGTAGACTTAGAGATTATATTTGAATACACTCTGAAGTATTGTGATGGCTACAAACAAATGGGGCACCAAACTACTTCATGTAAGATCACGGCAAGAGTAGTTCCCCAAATGGTTGAGGGAAACAAACTAACCAGACAAATCTCTAGAAGTTCTAATCCAACAATGAGGAATCAAGGAGGAAATGTAGCATAACAAACACATAAGATAACATGAGCTAACATGCAAATATACAAATGGGTGATTTTGGGATCCATGGAACTTATGGGTGGGTTTATGTTGTTGCTACACAATTAGATCTCCCAACAATGTTGTAGGGCAAGCTAAAACAGGAAAAGGATATGGCAACCAACAGACTATATCTAAATATTTGCAATTGTGACTATTGGGACACAGATACGGACTCGGGCAATGGTAGCAACACAAAAGGGGTTGGTCTCCAACTCAGAGCAAATAGAACAAAGAATGTATAGGGTTCTGAAAAAGATGCCAACAAATACAGAGTGGATCTACCTTCTCTTTCCAGATGGGCATCCAAATAGATGTTAACATGGATTTTAAGGCAATTGAGTTTGTTCCTAAGGGTCAAGGGATATTGGGAACCGAAGTAGTTCTTATATCTACTAAGGTGGCCGTGGTTGGGTGGGCCTATATGTCTGCCCCCTCTCAAGAAAGATTGCATCATGGAATATAAAGGGTCTTAACAAATCCCTTAAATAGAAGGGTTGCAACACTTCCTTCAAAAACATGGTATTAGTATCATTGGGCTGTTGGAAACTATATTTGTCTTAGGCAACATTGCAGAAGATGATGAGGATAGGTTTCTACATATGAAGATAGCTCATAACTTGGAATTCTCTTCATGGGGATGAATATTTCTATTATGGGACAATTGTATGGTGATTGTGGACATCCTAGACACAAGGGAGCATATAATCCATTGCCGTGTCACATGTGTCTCCAACTAAACAACACAACATAGATCACCTTTATGTATGAGTTGCATTCCGTTATCAAGTGACAACCTCGTTGGAGTGAATCTTGATTGGTTATAGGGGATTTCAATGTAATGTTGACTACAGAGGACAAAAAGGGTGACCACCCACTTACCAATTATGATACACATGACTTTATGGATTTTACATCTCATACTACTCCAGTGGATTTGCACTCGAAGGGCTGTCGATTTACTTAGACTAATTGTTCGATATTTGCAAGTCGGACCATGCAATGATAAACAACGAATGGCTAGACGCTGACTTTTGTGGATACACAAGTCTTTCTTCTGGGATGTATATCCGATCATTCTTCTTGTGTGGTCTTCATTCTCGTAGACAAGCAACGGGTGGCCACACCATTCAAATTCTACATGTGTACGTTGTAAGAGGATTTTGTGCATATTGTGGAGGATGCCTAGGCTGAACAACTGGTAGGAACAACTCAGTACATTTTGAAACATAAGATGATTTGACTCAAGAGTCCGTTATAGATCCTGAATAAACATTATTATGAGCATATATCGGAAAAAGCTAAGAGCGTCAAATAGGAACTGGAGGAAGCCTAGAAGGTTGCACTATAGGAACTGGAGGAAGCCTAGAAGGTTGCACTAGGCACATGTATCATGGGAACAAAATATCAAAGTATCTTGCATAAGGCATCTAGTTAGTTGAAGCAGAGCAGATATTTTATTTGCAACAAACCAAATGCACCTCCCTAAGGAATAATGACCAAAATACAAAATTTTTTCATGGTGTGGTGAAACGAGACAACAAAAGAAGTACAATTGTGGCACTAAATCAGGAGTCAAGAGAAAGTATCGCTAGCATCCCGGAAGTAGCATTAGAGTTTGTTGAACACTTTTAGAAGCTGTTGGGCACCTCATCTCCAAAAATAGAGTTAAATGGTAGATCTATTTAGTTATGGACCACTAGTCTAACAAGAACAAGGACAACAATTAACAAAACTTTAGCTAAGAGATCCGACATGCATTATTTAGTATTGGAGATGAAAAGGCACTGGGATCGGATGATAAAGGCTGTCGGGCCAAGTTCCATAAACACGCATGGTTGATGGTTGACAAAGACTTTATCATAGTATTTACAGAATTCTTCTCTTCAGGGAGGTTGTTGAAGTAATGGAATGACACCCTTGTTGTGCTTGTGCCAAAATTAGCTGATTCTACAAAGGGTAACAGATTATAGGTTTATAATATTATTGCCAAGGTGCTCGCATGGAGGCTAGCAGATCTTGTAGGTAACATATTGGACTCGGTCTAGATAGCATTTGTTTGGGGTCAGTCTATGATTGAGAATGCCCACTTGACACAAACTGTTAAGTATGCTCGAAAGTGAATATCTCCAAGATGCATTCTCAAGGTAGACATTTAGAAGACATTTGATTAGTTCATTCAGGATTGTGTGTCAACTAGCAGAAGTCTAGAATATACATGGCTGGATTGGACGAGCATATGAAGCATAGTTTGCTTAAGGTCTCTGGTTTTCAATAAGGTTTGCTTCCATTCCGGTACTTGAGAATACCCCTAGCCTAAAAAAAATTACAAACTTCAAATTATGGGGTTCTAGTTGATGCAGTTATTGGTAAGATTAATTCATCACCGTGGCATGCCCTATCATATGTAGGAAAGATGGAGTTAATCAGATCAGTATTACGAGTGGAGTGGAGTTTTTTTTGTTATCCATTCTATCGATCTTATATGGTATCATGATAAGATCTATTCACTATTCAAGTCATTTGCCTAGACAAAACACCCACTTATATCTTCGGTTGACGTTTGCTCACCGAAGGATGAAGGGGATATGGCTTAAGGGACCTATGGATATGGAACAACATGTCGCTCTCTTGGGTCTTATACAGGAAAAGCAAGACACCCTCTAGATCAAATAGTTTCACCGTGTATATTTGAGTCGAATGGATATATAGACCTGGATGGTAAAACATGAAGATTCTTTGCTATTTAAAAAGTTATTAATTCGAGATGAAATACGTCATTGCATTGGATCGCCTTAGAAGATGGGTTGCACAATCTAGTAAGGGGTATATGATTTTTTTTGAAAGCAAGGAACCAAGAATGCATTGGCCAACATAGTATGGTAGTTGTATGTTCAACCCATACATGTGTTTACAATATGATCTCATGCATGGGAGGCTGTTGACACGTGATTGGCAACAGTACATGCATGACAAGGCTTGTGTGTTGTGCGGAACTGTGGAGAAAATGTTGGAACGCCTATTTTTTTGGTGTCCTATAAGCGGTATGTTGTGGTGGAAGGTCTGGGCTTGGCTTGGAATGCAACAAGAAATGAACATATACTGTTGAATGATACGAGTTCACAAGCAGCAATATGAAGGCTCACAGATTTTGACCAAGGTAGGGTACTTCGTCATGTCTTGTATGGTTAACTATATATGGATGGCTAGGAAATAGATGCCTTGTTGATAATATAAACATATAAACATAGATCAAATATTTATAAAGATACAAATACATGTATTCATATTCTTGAACATTTACTCACTTTGACTCTTGGTGAGAGGAACTTACTAACTGAGTTTGGGGTATGACTTGGTTATGCCCACGAAGAGTTGTATATTTAGAGTCATTTAACTTGCCTAATACTTCAGTTGAAATTGTCATTATTCGACTTAAGTGTCATATCTTCTAGGTTATTTGATGGTTGCAACGTGTTCATATTAGATCGATGATTTTTTTCAGGTATTTCGTTGGTTTATTGACTAGATTTAATCACTAGCCAACTAACTTTGCCTTAGGATATTGCCTAGTCGACTAACCAGTGAGTATCTTTCTGTTTTAACCTGAGTTGATTGACGAGTTGACTTAAATCACCTTCTGTTTTAACCAAGGATACTTGGCTCATATTATTTTTAAGGTTGAGTTCCCACTAAAGTTTAGTCTCACCTGTAACTCTTTAAACAACTTTTATACAAGTATACTCGACTCTCAACTTCACTAGAAGTTACTAGCTAAGAGATCACACTTTTGAGACTTCATGTTCTAAGAAAATTTGCTCCTAGGTCTTCCATGGTAAGAGGCCTTGCCTCCTCCAGGACTTTCTTGACCTTGATTTACTAGAACTTTGATCTGCCAAGTCTCTAATCACCCTTGAGTTGTCAAGTTTTCCACTTGTTAAGTATCCGATACTCAACCTATTTTAACTTCTCTGATCGTTAAGTGTCCAATCGACTTCTACCCACTTGGACTTCTTTCATTACACCTGAAATCTCAATGTCAAATAATCTCCACTTGCAAACTTAATACACAATATCAACAATCACAATATATTCTAATTTAAACTTTTATCCAAACATAAAACTACATGTTTAAGAGCATGAATTTACTAACAATTTTTTTCTTTTTTGATGTCCACATAAGTTAGGTAGTTCCAAATCATATTTTAAGTGAATCTTCAAGTTAAGAAAGTTCTAATTTTCAATCAAGTCCCCTTTCATAAGTTAATTTTAACTTTCCTCATAGCTTCTAATTTAAACCTCTCATTTCTCCCTCTTCAACTATGTCAAAAACAATTTAAAGTTTATAAAAAAATTCATTCTAACATTAATTTAATGACTTCAATCTCACTTTCCCCTTTTTCATTAAGAGTTCAATTTCTCTCTCTTAATTAATAGATTTGCAGTAACAATACCTCCTAAATTTAGGTGTTGTAACAATCATCCAATTGCTCAAGAGGTTTAGGGGTGAATGAACTTTAAAATTCTATTGAAATTGAAATTGAAACTATTCAAACTTTTAGACATGATCCATTCTACTAAATAACTAGTCCTTTGACTCCACGTGCAATCAATCAATTTGTATTTTTGATTCAGTCCACTAAGTCCTATCGTGTATCAGCTAAAATTTTAAAAATTCTACATAATTATACAAGTGTCTAAAAATTGCAAAAATTGACATACACATTTGTTATTAATATATGTCAAGGAAAAAAAAGGTTCTTATAAAAAATCATTGTATTTTTGAAAAATGACAAAATTGGAATGTATTTAAAAATCTTAATGTTTTAACCCAATTTTATATAAACTGTGTTCAATACAAAATTTATATTTCCAACATTTTCAAAAACATTTTGAAATACATTTTATATGAGAATTTCCAATAATGATTATTGAGTTATATGGACATCGTAAGATCGATGGACACGCTAGAGAGAGGAGTGAATAACGCTCGTTGTTCGTTCTTTCTATCAAATACACTTGCAACGGAATTAGTAACGCAAGCACAGGGACACGTGGATTTACTTGGTTCTTAATCTCTCAAGATTAGTACGTCCTATGCATCGGACGACGTCCGTCCATTAATGGTCTCCTTTCCGAATTTTTGTTTGGAGGTGGAGAAATCTGTCTTACAGTTCAATGATAGAAATATGAAATACAAGAATGTAAGACTTAAATAAAAATAAGAACAACACGTTGGGCTGATTTGGAAGTTCTGAGCGCAGCACACTCCTCCTGAAACTTCCACGGCCGTACGAGCCTGACTCCATTCGTGTTCAGCAACACCGCAAGATGAAGAATGAGTAGAGAAGATATCCGTTGTGGTGCACATTGTGACCCTTATATAGACTCTTCCGAGTGCTTGGATTTTTATCCGGGCGCCTAGATCCAATCCGATCCGATCTCTTCAGTCTTTATCAGGGTTGATTCTTCTTGATTCGGGCGTCTGGAGTAACATTCGGGCGCCCGTATCCAGTCAACTCGGGTTTGACTTGAGTTGATCCTGAGCTTGGTTTGGCTGCGTTGGTTTGTTCCTCTTATGCTTTTTCTCCGTCTTGCTTCCAGCTCCTGGTTCCTGCAAGATTAGCATACAAACAAACAAGGAATATAAGCCTACTTGTAATCTGTCTGACTTACTAGGCTTACTTAAGCTTTACCCTGCAGGTCTAACCTACTAGGTTTATCCGTGCCTAACTTCCCATTAGGATTAATCACTTCTATAGGTAGGCTTCCCATCTGCTAAACATTTGATCAACCTTGACTTGTTTGGACTTTCTCTTGCCTAACATTCAGTTAAGACTAATCACTTCCATAGGTAGACTTCTCACCTGTCAAACATCTATCCTTGACTTGTTTGGACTTTACCTTGCCTAACTTTCAATTAAGACTTCCTTGCTCAACTTCACTCACCAGGACTTTCTATCTAGCCTCCAACCAGGTCTTCCTTGTCCGGTTCTCCAAATCAGGTCTAGGTCTTCCTTGTCCAGCTTTCCAAACCAGGTCTTGCTCAATCCTCCAGAATAAGTCTTCCTTTGCCTAGCCGCAACTAGGATTTTCCTTGCCTAGTCTCAATTAGGACTTTTTCTTGTTCGGTCTAACCTATTAGGACTTTTTGTCCAGTCCAACTGACTAGGACTTCTCGCTAGTTTTCTGGTCAAATTAACTTACTATACTTCACTCACATCCAAATATTAGATCCTGTTTGGATCAACTCTTGGTTAAAAACTGATCAGACCTAGGTGTATTGTCAAATATCGAAATTCTGAGAACAGACTAGTGTTCCTTGCATCAACAGACATGACTTGCACATGATTGGGCATCTTCATATTCATATATCTTGATTACATTTGACTCAACTAAATGCATCATAATAAACATTTGGAACTAAACTTATTTTCTTATCATCTCACTTGACTCAACTAAATGCACAATTAATCTCTTGTTGGTGTTCCCTAATCTACTATGTCACAACCAAGATTAGTAATAAAAAGAAGACAAAGTGTAAACATTATCCTTCTTATGACTTAAGGTTTAGTATGCTTCACCAAGCACTTTGTTGAGTGAAATTCAACCTTGTACTCGGTATCACACATAAATTAAATTATATGCCTTTAACTAGTAGAATTTTATGAATAATAAAATTTAATGAAATTTTAGGTTATTTGAATTGATTATCTTAAGTTCATCATTGTCCCCAATAAAAGTGTTCCCTTATCTTTGTATTTAAAAGAAACATCCCTAGGAATGTGTCTTGAGCACCCTTTATCCATTAACTATTTATCTGCATGCTCATCCCTTACTTTGCCTATTGATAATGAAAAATTAAATCGTTTGACACCTAAACGACATTGGATCTTCCCGAATTAAGTAAATATTGTTTGGAAACTCAAGCCTTAACTACTCTACACCTAGATATGCCCTTATGCTTAGTGTATCCTCGTGGATGGATGGTGGGAAAGAAATCAATGGTGAAAATAGATTCTCAGTGGAAAAGAAAAAATCATCAGTGGATTTGCAACATTGATAAGGAAACAAAAGAAAGAGAAAGAAAGGAAATAAGAAAGAGGGAAAAATTGAGGAGAGGAAGGTCTACTACAGTGGTTGATTGTCGCTCGCGGCGTGATCGCTGCAAGGCCTTCACGACCTTGCTAAGCCTTTTCTGACCTCATGAGGCAGGCCTGACCGTCGTGAGGCCTCCATGACCTCCAAGGTTGTGAACTTGCGACTGTGGTGTTGCTGTCGTGATGTCATTGTGATTGTGAGAGTTTGCGGTGGCTGGGATCGGGATCAAAGATAGGGAGACTTTTTTTTAATAGGGCAAAAAGTTTATTCTACCCAATTTTAGGTGGACGAAAAAATGAACCAAAATCAATCCATGGATGGATTTGGAATTCGTTCACCTATTATGTTTTCGATAGATAAACAAAAAAAAGTATCTCGACTCTCGTGCGATCCATCCCTTTCTCTTACTTGCACTTCGAAGTAAACAGTAGCGAATTTTGGCAGATAAGAAGTTTTTCTACAAATTAATTAAACATAAGAGACTTTTTTACTTAGGCTTGTAGCATATATCCTTCTTATTATAGACGACATATTGATCCTTAAGTATCATATCTATACTTGGATCCTGATTTAAACTGCTCCATAAAAAAAAAAAAGGCAGCCCGGTGCACGAAGCTCCCGCCATGCGGGGTCCGGGGAAAGGATCCATTATACGCAGCCTTACCTTGCCTTT
>JBBMKF010000078.1:1027954-1039668 GCA_037834155.1 Curcuma caesia | reverse complement strand
AGTTCATCGAAGTCACAAAGAAGGCTAGAGACTGAACCCGAACAAGTTGACATAGAATCCTTAATCTGATGGGTACTGAGGATGGTCATGAGCTCTTCACAAACTTGATAGATTCGCCGAGAGGTGCTTGTAAAGAGTTATTGAGCCTGTGTCCAAATAGCTTTGCAGGTCTTGTGAATGCGGAAGACATCCCTAAGAGATGGATGGATAGTGGCTCGGATAATATAACACGATTGAGCATCAACCTTTTCCATAGAGGACGATCGATGACTTGAATATCCTCTTCGGTTTGGGTGAGATGTGTTTCCTAACCCTGTCCAATAAGCCAAAGCTTAATGTGAGAGTTCCAAGAGGAATAGTTCTTACCATCCAACAGCTCGGAAGAGAGCGGTGCAGTGATGTGGTTGGTAAAAATTGAGATATCCGGCTTCAGAGTCCCGGAGGTAGTCATGGCGGGGACAGATGTTGAAGGCTCCGCAACTCAAGTGGATGTTGCTCAACGAACAGCAGTAGGAGACGGAACAGAGGTTTAGCACAGATACTGTGTACGTCGGAATCCCGTCCGGCAGCAGTGGAGCTATGGAAACGGAGATCAGTCTTGAAGTCCTATACGATCTCACACACCAGGTGTTGGAACGATAGCTTTTGAATCAGCAACTCCGTGCTCTTCTGGTACTTTCGGATCTCTGGAATGGCAGCTTCCGAATCAGCAACTCCGTGCTCTTCTAGTACTTCCAGATCTCCCTCAGCGCCACCGTGCCAGGATGGAAACGGTGGGGCTTATTCACACTGCCGGTCAGAGAAGAAAGAAGAACAGGGCCGAACCCTACTTGTGTCGCGGCCGAGAGGGGAGGCGGCGGAAGAAGCTTTAGGTTTCAGAAGAACAGAGAAGAAGGCGCGATCAGGAATGGCAACTTATCACATGGCACCGGATGTGCGATGGAGCCTCCTGGCCGAAGCAAGTCAACGGCGTTGTGAAACCTCCTTACGCTCTCCCATGCACTCCGGCGGAACTGGGTGGATCCGGTGGCACGTTACGAGAAGAGAAGAAGAGGAAGAAGATCGCGGCGGCTAACTGAATCACGTCTGGTGATGTTCGTGCGGAGGAGAAACTCGGTGATTGGCGCGAACAGGGAGTGGAGTCCTTTGGTCGCAACGCAAACAGGGAGCGCGATAAGCCGCGTGCACTCTTCCTTTTCTCTGGTGGACGTTGCGAGGAAGAGGGGAGGAGGCGCGGCGAGCTGATTTTGCTTGCGTGAGGAATGAAGAGAAGTCAACACCGAACCCTAATAACCTCGCTCTGATACCATGTAAAAAATAACACGAAATCTTATTTCATTACAAGAAACAAGACCCTATTTATATACCAATTTAGGGACTTATTCTAGGAGACCTATTCTATAAAAAAAAATATATTTTTTTATAGGCTAATATCCCTAAATATTCTAATAGAAATGTTTCAATGAATTTTGCATGACTTTTGTTCAACTTACTTTGACTCTTCAAATACTTCAATGATTCATGATTAGTGTGAATGATAAACTCTTTGGGCCACAAGTAGTGTCGCCAAGTATCTAGAGCCTTCACTAATGCATACATCTCTTTGTCATAAGTCGGATAGTTCAAAGCTGCTATGTTGAGTTTCTCACTAAAATGAGCAAGGAGCCTTCTTGTATTAGTACTACTGTAATACGTATTCCTAAAGCATCATACTTAATTTCAAAAGTTTTAGCAAAGTTAGGTAATGTAAGTAATGGTATAGAATTTAGCCTCTCCTTAAGTAAATTGAAAGTCAAATCTTGTTCACTACCCTAATGAAACTAGCCAACCCTAAACCCAGCATTCTTTTTAACAACTTTAGTCAAAGGTGCAATTAAAATACTAAAACTCTTTACAAACCTCCTATAGAAACTAGCCAACCCATGAAAGCTACGTACCTCAATTATGATTTTTGATGTTAGCCATTCACGAATAGACTTAACCTTCTCTTCATCAACTACTATTTTCTTAGCACTATCAATATAATCAAGAAACTTAATTTGACTAGTGTAAAAGGAACATTTTTGAAAGTTAGCATATAACTTTTCATTTCGCAAAACAAGTAGAATTTTTTTATAAATGATTGAGATGCTCATCTAAATTTTTTACTATAAATCAAGATGTTATTAAAATATACTACAACAAACTTCCCAATATGAACACGCAAAATATGATTCATTAATCTCATGAAAGTACTAGGTGCTAGTTAACCTAAATGACATGACTAACCATTCATACAAACCATACCTAGTCTTGAAAGCATTTTTCCATTCATCTCTCTTACGCATGTGAATTTGATGATAACCAGACTTCAAATCAATTTTAGAGAAAATGTAAGGACCATATAATTCATCTAGCATATCATCTAATCTAGGAATAGGATGACGATACTTTACCAATCTTATTGATAGCTCTGCAATCAACGCACATTCTCCAAGTTCTATCCTTCTTAGGCAAAAGCAAAACAAGAACCGTACAAGGACTCAAACTTTCTTGAACATACCATTTTCTTATCAACTCTTCGACATGCCTTTGAAGCTCCTTTATTACCTTAGGATTGCTCTTGTAGACCGGCCGATTAGGAATTATTGCGCTTGGGATGCAATCAATTTGGTGCTCTATTCCCCTAAGTGGTGGCAAACCATTAGGGATTTCATTGGGAAATACATCACCAAATTCTTGAAAAGAGGGTTAACAACATTAGGCAAAGAAGAGTTAAGATTGTTAGTATTGAAATAAGTTTCCTTGTACAAAAGTAAAATTATTTGCCATTGAGAATAAAAAGTTCTCTTAACCTCTCTTTCTTTTGCTTAAAAGCTCCCTTTCTTCCTCTCTTGCTCTTGAAATTTTTCATCTTTTTTCTTTTTGATTCCTTTTTCCACTCCTCTCATCCTCACCTTTTCTTTTCTTACATTCCTTTTCTTTTCCACTTTTTTTTCTTTTGTCATCCTCTTTTTCCTTCTCAATTTTTTTCTCTCAAATTTATTTTTTTTCACTCTCATTTTTTATCCTCAAATGATCTTTATATACTTGTCTAGGAGTTAATGGTATAAAAGTTACAAGTTTACCATGCATTATAAAAGAATACTTATTTTTGAACCTATTATGTATTGCCTTCCTATCAAACTGCCATAGTCTACCTAAAAGCAAATGACCTACATGCATTAACACTACATCACAAAGCATCTCATCATGATAACTACCAATGGAAAATGAAATCAACAATTGCTTATTGACCTTAACTTCTCCACACTCATTCAACCATTGTAGTTTATAAAGTCTAGGATGTTTAGTAGTAGGTAAACTTAATTTCTCAACCAAAACAGTACTAGCTATATTAGTGCAACTTTCCTCATCTATAATTATACTACATACCTTGTCTTTAAGGTGATAACATGCATGAAATATGTTGTCTAATTGTTCATCTTCTTTCTTTACTTGTACATTTAGAGCATGCTTAGTGACAAAGTGACAAGGACTTCATTTTCGACTGGATACACTTTTCCATCACTTTCCATCAAGGGCGGCAAGACCTTATCATCATTTGACTTAGTCTCAGTTTTAATATCACTATTTTCTCTCAAAAGCATTACTCTTTTATTTAGATATTGTGATGTAATAGGCCCCTTCCTAAGTACTTAAAGCATTTAATTTATCCACTTGTCAAAGATTAGATAGGTTCATTACCTTTGATCAAAGTAAAACTTGTATGTTTATTCTTGGAAAATTTGGTCTTACTCTTAGATGCAACTTTATTATCTCTTTTACTCCAACTAGATTTCTAAGTGGATGCACTACTACTCTACCCATGTTTGGTTGAACACTTCCTTCTGAGTTGCCTTTCAACTTTCATGGACATATGCACCATATCCTCAAGCTTCACATAATGTTGCAACACCACTATGTTTGCAATTTCTAGATTCAAGACTTGCAAAAATAGTGCTATGGTTGCTTCTCAATCCTCGTCTATATTGGCTTGAATCATAGCAATCTCCATCTCTTTGTGGTATTCCTCCACACTTTTAGATTCTTTGGTTAAATCTTGTAGTCGTTGGTATAAATGTCGATAGTAATGTGATGGAATGAACCTCTTTCTCATAATAGATTCTCCTCCCATGCGTCAACGAGTCTCTTTCAGTTTCTTCTCCTACTTAAAACAATTTGATCCCACTAAATAATAGCATAATCAATAAACTCAACAACGAGTTTTATCTTCTTCTCTTTAGAGTAGTTGTGACAATCAAATACTAGTTCCACTTTCGTTTCCCACTCCAAATATGCTTCTAGATCACTTTTACTCAAAAATAAAGGAAACTTCATTTTGATATTTCTTAAATTTCTATCAACATGATCATTCATCCTTCCTCTTTGATCATTAATTCTAGCATGACTAGATTTGCCACTAGAAGCTCTATCATTAATGTCCTCGGAAATACCATCTTCATCATCATTGTCGTCATGGTCATGTCGCTTAGTCCTTTATGTAGGAACTCTATCAACTCGACTACTTTGTAATCTAGTAATTACATCTTATCTCTTCAATCTATCTAAGATATGACTAAATCTGATTTCCATGCACTCTAAGTGTTATCTTAAAGCATGTTGTTCAAGTAATTCTCCAAGTCTTGCTTCCTCTCCACTTCTCGCTATCACAGTAACCTGTTGTCACTCATTACTCAACTCACTAAGGTTAGTTCTTTAAAAAACTTAGAATTGAGACAATTCTCTATAAGAGTTTGTTGACTAATCGAAAAATTCCAAGGGCATAGAATAATGATAAGGATAAAAGAATAGAATTGAAAGAAGATTGCAACTTAGCAAAATTGATAAACTTGAATTAAGTGCTAAAAGGAAAATGCCAGAATTGAATCGAGGTAGGTGCTAGAATTGAATCTAGACAAAATTTAAGAGAAATGAGGAATTGAAGGATAAAGATAAAAGAAAATTTATCAAAATTGAATCTAAGCAGGTGCTAAAATTGAATATAGGCCAATGTCAAAATTGAATCTAGGCTGAACTTAAAGGAAATGTGGAAATAAAAGTTAAAGATATTTAATATAAGTGCTGGAAGAAATTTTGCTAGAATTTAATATAGGTAGAACGTAAAGGAAATACGGAATAAAAGATAAAGAGCAATAGAAGGAAATGTAAGTACAAAAATAAAAAAATAAAACAAGTCTATTTCTACTCTCTTTTATTTCTTTTCTTTTTTATTTTTTAAATAAATTTCGGCCTCTTTTTTTTTTCTTGTCCCTCTTTTTTTTATTGAAATCACAATTTTTTCTCTCTCTTATTTTTTTATAGTAACAAGGCAAATAAGACTTGCTAAGATTGAAATGATAATAATAAATATCAAAAGATGAACAAAATAGATAAAAATTATAGCAAAAATTCAAGAACAAAAAAGAAAAGGATAACAAAATTGATTTAAGAAAGTTCCAAGGCTCTGATAACAACTGATGTGAACCTAAGGAGAAGGGTATCTCATAAATCCACAAAAAGAAAGAAGGAAAGTCTAAATTATTAAGATGGATGAAAAAAATCTCAACCGAATGTTTAAGAAAGCACGTACGAACCTTAGATATAGGAGATGGAAGATGCTATAACTTTGGGATTTATGTTGAGAAGTCTTTGAATGCTACAAGGAAATGCCTTATAAGTTTTAGTTCAATGAAGAACCAAACAAATAAGAGCCTCACTATGCTTTAAATCGAAACAAGCTAAAAGTTATATGTGTGACCATCACCCCCTTTATTTATAGTTGTTAGAATATTTAGGGATAAATATTCCCTATTATTCTGTTAGGGATAAATATTCTGTTTTTCTTTTTTATAGAATAATTCTCCTAGAATAGGTCCCTATATTCATGTATAAATTGGGGCTTATCTCTTGTAATAAAGTAAAATTCCATATTATTTTACAACCTCCATCGCTGCCCCTCTGATTCATGACTAGAGGACAACTGAGTCTCTAATTCGACTATTCAAGATCTCTATTATCGTTGCATCTGAAGGGCATCCGGTACTCTAGAGGCAAATTTGAACGCCTCAACCCACACCTACAAGGTCAATTAAGTCATAAGCAAATTCACCAGAAGGTTAGGCTTACCTTTCTTCATGAATCCTTACCCTTGTTAAATCCTTCACCATGGCCTTCGCTAGCATAGCAAGGATCATTGTCTCACCTCCTCACAGGCATTGTGTTAGATTGTGACATATTACTAGTTAGCGTTATCTAGGCCGCTATGACCCCTGGCTAAGAAGCTACATTCTCAAGTTCAGTCCTCTCCATGAGGATTTGGGACAGTTTGTAAGAGATAGTAGGGCATTTGGTTCAACCAGAGGAACTTCGATCTCATTTGAAGACTAAGGGAGGCGACAATGGGTGTGTTCATCTCCGGGATTAATTCTTAAAGGCGGGATCTTTTCCTCGGCATCTATTGTGATTTTTCTAACAACTCAGATATCTCGACTATCAGAGGTTGTGATGAGAGCCCCTCTACAACTATGATCATATCGACCAGTAGTTTTGAAGATCAAGCCTCTTGTTGGTCGCTTGATGGCTAGACAGCAGGGACATTGTTCCTCTACTTCAGGTGTAAGCTTCCTCAACCGTTTTTGATGGCAGCTCTCAACATGGTTTCAAAACTACACGGTCATAGGAGAAAAAAGTCATAGAAAATTGGTTGGATGCAGGAAGAAGATAAAGCCTCTGTTTAACACAGCATTCACCTTCATCCCTAACCCTGATATATATCCCAGAAATTCCAACAATAGCTGTTGATTTGCACGCAGTTTATTTGTCCACAGCCGTTGGATCTTGCACACGAATCAATAGCGATGGACTTCTGATAAATCTTCAATGTTCAGGACACGTGTTAACATTAATGTTACATAGTGCGCACATTCCCAACACTTCAACTAATGAGGTAACAAATTGGTACCACGTGAGCCCTATGTATAGTTTCGTAATTCGACCAGAATCCCATCAGTAGAGTCAGTCGGACTTGCGTCTCTTTCAACTAGACTTAAAAGAGAGGCTTGTGATATGGTAAGAAGAGAAAATCATATGTGAAAGTCAAGTCAATAATCGATCTTAGGTGGAGGTCAAAAGTCAAGACTCCGTGAAGGTCAAAGAGTCAACCTCGACCTTATTAGCTCGGTTCGAGAACTTTAGCACCTCCATTCGCCAACGTGGCCACCACTGACTCCAAAGGACAGAGCCTCCTCGCCTCCTTCATCGACTCGATCATCCCGACTTCAGAGAATAGCCTCCTCGCTTCCTTCATCGACTTGGCCACCCCAACTTCAG
Organism: Curcuma caesia; assembly: GCA_037834155.1. Taxonomy (NCBI): domain Eukaryota; kingdom Viridiplantae; phylum Streptophyta; class Magnoliopsida; order Zingiberales; family Zingiberaceae; genus Curcuma; species Curcuma caesia. The sequence continues at coordinate 1,032,318 of JBBMKF010000078.1, read as the reverse complement.
AGGACAGCCTCCTCACTTCTTTCATCAACTCGATCACCTCGACTCCAGAAGACACAGCCTCCTTGACTCCTTCATTGATTCAGCCACTCTAACTTCAGAGGACACAACCTCCTTGCTTCCTTCATTGATTCGGTCACCCCAACTTCAGAGGACACAACCTCCTCGCTTCCTTCATCGACTCGATCACACAGACTCTAAAGGGCAGTCTCCTCGATTCCTTCATCGACTCAACCACGCCGACTCTAAATGACACAGCCTCCTCGAATCCTTCAACGACTCAACTATCCCGACTCCAGAAGATATAGCCTCCTCGACTCCTTCATCATCTCAGTCACCCTAATTCTAAAATATGCAAACTTTACGATTCCTTCACAACATGATCATCCTACGAGGGTCTACTAATGGTTACTGTGAATATTCCTGAACATAGCACCACAAGCGAGCATAGGAACAATCATATGGATGTCAGACTTGGTCCCCTAAATATTCTCCTACCTACACGTGGCATGCAATGAATCGAGGAGTAGGTAACGACTATTGAATCTGGTCTTCTAGGATTACAGGCGTGGAGATACTCTTTTAGACGAATATATAAACTCTGAAGAAGGCATGAAAGAGGAAGGTAATTGAGTTTTTTTTTTCTTCTTTCTGCATTACTCTACTGTTTTCATGTTTCCAAAGTCTCTATTCTAACTTGAGCGTTGGAGTGGTCACGTCAAACTCTTTCAGCGCCTATCTTCATTGGAATATTGCAGGTATCTTTAGCATCTTCCGCCTCCTTAGGATCTTCAACATTCATCACCTCCACTGTTCTATCTTGCTGACTCACCAGGCCACGATCTCAGTCAGGAGCATAGACTTTTTTTAAAATAACTAAATAACCTTTTTAAAAGTTCTAACATATTATAAAAACTAATGACTTAACTTGAATAATTCTAAATAGAATTAAATTGTTAACTGTGTTAACTAGTATATTGTTAACCCTAGAGGAACAATAATTCTAATGGCAATAGAAATAGACAGAATATCAAATATATCAATAATTAAGTTAGACCTAGAGGAGCATACGCATCATGATCTGATATCTAATAAATAACAATGCAATTGTTAACGCAAATCCCTCATCACTTGAATTATTCTCTAAGGAAACAGCGAAACTTTGAGAAACTAGCATTGTTACCACATGAAAGATACGCCCCTAGCCAGTGGAAAACATCACAGCTTAATCTACACCTCATGGAGTAATCCGAACAGAAAGCCAAATCCAAATGAACAATAGAAATAGAGAAATTCTCTTTACTACATAAAAATTGCATCGCAATAAGAAGGAATACCTACCAAGCTACCACTTTCAAAGGTAATATTAGAGATGCCAAGGCTGTTAAAGAACTCCGTGGCTTGATGGAGCAACGGTGGGCGATCAAGATTCCACTCCTGGGTACAACCGGAGCACCTAGAATGGTAAAAAAAACAAAATAATATAAGAGGAGGGCAATGGAGGCGTACAACTGGTACAAAGAAGTAGATATCAACAACATACGACTGGAAATGTGGGCACTGGAGTGCAGTGGAGGCTGCTGAGTCAGCGGATGCGTCAGAGGAGGCATGGAGGTGGAATAGACTAGAGCAACGTCGACGGTGCAGGGAGGGGGTTGCAGCGTGCGGCGGAAGGGTTCGAGTAGCGAGGCGGGCGGCGAAAGGAGCAGGCGGAAGGAGCGTCGGAGCCATAATTGATAAAACGGGCAGAAAAGGAAGTGGATGGGATAAGCCCGTGGGGCTGTGACGTCATTGTTCGTCGGATTAAAATACACTATAACTTACTTTTTGATTTTTTTTTTCTCATATATTTATTATTAAAATTATGATATTTTTGTGCACCGTATTAGAATTGTCAAATGCATGAAATTCATTGTATGGTGGAGCGGAACATGCTAATCCACCAACTTAGACAAATTTAAAAATCTTCAATTCAATTTAATTCAAGACGGATCGTAAGTTATACGGGTAACTCATGGATCCATTAAAAAATAAAAAAATATTAAAAATTTTAAGTTTAAATTATAATTTAAATTGATTAAGTTAAAAATTTTAAATCTGAATTGTAATTATTAAGTTTGAATTGTAACTTAGACGGATCCAACCTACTAATTTATTGAGTTTTTTATTTTAATTTTAAATTTTAAAATAAATAAGTAAATTTTCTCAATTCACGCACCGACTTAAGTCCACCGCGGGTTAATCCAAATTCGTCACAGACCAATCTACGCAGGTCACAAGTTTAAACAAGTTAATCTATCTAAATTCATCTTAAAATGAATGGATAAAATTTCAATCAATAGATTTAAATTAAAACAGACCAATTCGACAAGTTTAATCAAAATTAACAACCATACACCACATATATCGCCTTTTGCTGATATTCAAACGATATATCATATTTTTATATTTATTAAATCAAGTACCTCTTTTTAAAAATATCTCTCTCTCCATACTTCTCCAAGCCACTCACACACTAAAATATATATTAAAAAAAAATTAAAATACATCAACTTTATAAGATTTTAAAAGCACGGTTTCTCTCTCAAACAAATTAATTTTTAAATATAAAATGGAATCTAAAATTTAAGGACATAATTAGATAGGATCGAGTTGTGTTAAAGGAGATAAGTAACACTTCACTTTTCTATCTTTCTCATTCTTATCGATGTGTTAACGTAGCAAAACATAATAAAATAAATAAAAACAAGCACAAGAATAGAATAAGGACATCTAGTTTTTTTAAGCGGTTTAGTAACCCTAGAGTTTCTACTCTACAATCTATATTTTGAAAATCCTTGGAAGATGAAAAAATCTTTTGCAATATATATGTTCTTACAAATACACGCAATACAAACAATAATAATAATAATAATAGAAATTAAAAGAATCAAACGTTACAATACTTGATCACCTTTTGAAATCCTAAATGCAACTACAATCTTCTTGAAACCTCTTGGATCATACGAACAGTAAGGACTTCAAGAGCTTTTGACAGTAGAATGTGCATGTATCTCATTTAATTGATGTCTTCTGAAGTGCCTACTCAAAATCACTTTTATAGTGATGTTTTGATCGATCAAAGGTCCTTTGGTTTGATCGTCGCTCACTGTTATCCAACGATGCAATCTTCGTTGTCTATCCACTTTCGATCATCTGGAAGTCTCTTCTGATCGCTCGGACTTCGCCTTCATCCTCCACTAGTTGGATCTTGATCTAGCCTTCCAGTCGTCCTAATTACTTCTAGTGGCTTGGACCGTCCGGCGATTAGAAACTCTTTTCCAATTGCTCGGAACTCAAACTTATCCGAGTCTAACAAATTAACTCAAGCTTCCTACAACATAGAGTTAATACAGAAACAACAAATATACCTAATATGTGATCTACTTGACCTACTAAACCTGTCTAGTATTTAGTTTAACAGACTTATCAAGACTTCTTACGTGCTTAGAGTTCACTCCTCTAAGACTTTTTCTTTACCTACAGTTTACTCCTCTAGAATTTTCATTTGCTTAGAGTTCACTCCTCCAAAACTTTCCTTAATCTATCTAGAGTTTTACTCATCTAGGATTTTTCCTTTGCTAAGCATCCAGTCCCCTTAGTCCTGTTTGGATTTTTCCCTTGTTAGACATTCAGTCCCTCCCCCCCCCCTCCCCTTGACTTATCTGTACTTTACACCTACCTAAAGTTCACTCCTTTAGGGTTTTCACTCTTGTCAAGCATTCAGTCCTCCTTTAACCTATTTGGACTTCCCACCTTATCTAATATCCGATTACTCTTGACCTATTAGAATTTTCACTAAATGTCAAACATCCAATCATTGTTAACCTACTTAGACCTTTATCAATTTCCACCAACTATCAATCAATATTGACAATGTTTATACACTCAGGCATATTGCCAATTATCAAAATCCTAATCTGAAGGTTATTTGCACCAACAATCTCTCTCCTTTTGTTATTTGACAATATATTTAAATTAGACTAGCATATTAACTTTTGCTCAGGTCTTATACCAAAATAAAAGATGAAGATTTCTAACTTAAACCCTTCATCTCCCCTTTGGCCTGTATCAAAAAGAATTTCTACCAAGGTTAAATCAAAACCTAAGACCTTCTCCTTCATTGTACCAACAATTTAAGGAAAGTCTAAGCTTCTCGAAAAACATTTAATGTGGTTTTAATTCAAGCAAAACTTTCAAAAGTCAATTTTTTTACAAAAAAAAAACCCTTTTGAAAAGATAATCTCCCCACTTTTCCAAAACACCTTTTCCTTAGATATTTTCAAAGTGTTTTCACATTTTCAACAAAATCACATTATTCTTTTCAA
>JBBMKF010000078.1:994472-1011101 GCA_037834155.1 Curcuma caesia | reverse complement strand
TAGTGGAGACTAACACATACAGACCATGTCCTGAACCAAGCGGAGACAGTGAAAGGAATGAAACACGTTCATTAAAACTGCCAGAAAGTTTAGAAATTATTCTGGAATCAATCATTAATTTTTCGATCAATTGGGGATCATGATGTACTACTAGGAACTACTCATGATCATTCCGCAATTAATGGTTAATTATGGATGACCAACATAACCAGAAACCTGTTGGATCACAGACACTACAAGTTTTCTGAAGGACTTAAAACGCATTTAAGAATTTGATTCTCAGTTCAAGAGAATGTTTAGTTGAACCAAACAAAAGGAAAAACTAATTTGATTCAAATCGAAGGTGGTTTGGTTATTGAACTAAATGATTCGATGTTGAACAAAATTGAACCAACTTGGTTTAGTTCATAATGAAAATTATTTTGGCAAAATAGAAGAGATGAGGAGCTTCGTCTTACGAAGACGAATTGAACAAAACTGATTTGAATCAAATCGAAGATCGTTTGATCATTGAACCAAGCAAATCAAAATTGAACCAGTTTGCTACAGTAACTCTAAAATTCCGATCCGGTTCAATTAGGGTTTTTTCCCTTTCCGGTTCAGCTCGAACTCGAACCGCTGATTTGGACTTGCACGTGCCCTTATCCCCGCAGCTTGCGACTTCGTCGGAACCGACGAACAAGAATCGCGATTTCTTTGCAATCCCGTGTCCACAAGCGAAAACCTCGCGAAGGGAGGCTTTAAAAGAAGCTACAAGCGCTGAGGGAAGGGCATCAGAGCAAACCCTAGCTCTCCTCTCCTCTCCTCTCTGTCCTATTCTACTGCCGTCGTCGACGCCCAACTGGTAGCCTTCCGCCCATGGCTGATCAGGGGAGATCGCCTCCGCCGGAGAACAAGGAAACCCCACGGTGAGTTTCCTCCGCTCCCCCGATCTCCGCTGTTCTGATCGCCGTCGCTGCCCTATCTGCCACTGCCTTGTTCCGCCGCCGTTGTCAGAATTAGGGTTCTACCCAGTCGAAGTCTCTGCGCAACCTCTTTGCTAGCTGGAGAAGTTGCGACTTCTGGGATCTGAAGTAGTTGTTAGGGTTTCGTCATTAGAACACCTTGTGCCTACGGTGATTTTCCTATTTTCTGGAAAGTGTTCAAGTCCTTGTTTTCCTTTTTCTATTTTCGAAAATTTGATTACCGACAATAGTTAGAAAACCCCGGAAACAATCGCGATGTGTGTTGTTGCATGTTTCTTATATTAGGGTTTTCTCTCGTATCGACCGTTACTGCTCGACGGCTAGTATCAAAGATCGTGACATGAGGCTTTGGAAACCGTCCTGAAGATCACTTCGCGTGGATCACCAATAGAGGTGGGACTTCGACGAGGACCGCGCGATTGATGCCCTTTCCGCTTTGTGTCATACGCCAGGAATCCAAATTCGGAATTTTAATTATTTTTTTTTTACTTTAATTTTTTATAGTTTTTAATAGAAATATAAATTTATATATTATAATATATTAGTTAATTATTGTTTTATATAATATATGAAGTTGCCGTTTAATTAGTAATAAATGATTATATATATATATTAAATATTACAGATTACATATATATATAATTTAAATAACATATAATAAATATATATATATATATAATTAACTAATATAATTCTTTTATATAACTCTGATATAGTAGATATATAAAATTGATTAATTTATATTTTATTTTAATATAATGGTTTTAATTAAAATTATTATATTAATTTTTAGTAAAACTCTATTCTTCTTTTCCTTTCTCTTACTTGCAATTCCGCCGACTCCATCCTCGCACTTCCACCGTTACTTGTAGACGATCATGATTTTGTCGTCGACAACTAACATCTCCCCTCTCCTTAAAATATACAAATATTATCATACCTATCTAAAGTGGTCGCCGCATCGCCGCCGCTTCTGATCTCTCGTTGATCATCCTCACCAATAGCCTTCATCACTGCTTTCAAGTAAGTCTTCATCATTTATGTTATGTCAGTAGGATACCAGTGTCAGTCCCGTGCCAGAACGATAAAAACCGTCCATTTCAAGCGGTACAACTTGGCACTTCAAAACATGATTAAAACTAGAGTATAAGTGTCGGATTGGATACATCTCATTATCACTCCTCTTTGTTGAGGTTCCATTGGTGCATCTCCTCTTCCCACCTCTCTTTTTAGCATTTCATCTAATCACCATGATCAACAAACTCATGTCATGGTAAGGGAGAATCCTCGTCTAAATAAAAATTATTAGTGTTACTCGTCTTCTGTTCCCATTTCTTTTTAGTGTAAACACAAATTAGAAGTTTATCTTTTTAACCCAAAATGGAAGTGTGAAACTCTATTGATATAGAACTCCACCCTTTATGACTTCATCAAAAGAAATAAACACTCCCCCTTTATGACTTCATCAAAAGTAGTTAACCCAAATTAACTACTCACAAAAGTTCTGTATTTATCTATGAAATCAGGTTTGATGGTCTCAAAAGATATAAACACTCCCCCTCCAAAATACAATTTTCCCACAAAATTATATTTGTTTGCTCACTTTAAATTACCTGTTTCCCTCCTTTTCTTGCTAGGATTGTGTATCTTACTTATCCATATGATCAAGTCTTTAAGTTTCCAGAATAGCATAGTGTAGAAAGAAGTGCTATCACAATCATTTCTATTTGACTAAGACCTGAATTTAAAAATTCAAGGTATTTTAACAAGGAAATATGCGAGGCACTATCTCAAGTATTTATCAGTGTCAGCAATCGATAGTTTCTAAGTAAATCAAATGTCCAAACCACTGATATTTCAAAAATAGAAGAGTTTAAGTAATGAAAAGGAATGAAGCGTTGAAAGGTCACATACTGACTGATTAGTTGCCCATCGTTCATAGTAATGAGTATATCTTTCCAGAGAATTTTTAGCCATTTCTCTTCTTCTTTCTGATTCATCATACTAAAAAAAGAAGGAAATCCAGATTGTCAAGATTGTGAAAGCTATCTCAAAGTGATAAAGCAAGTAAACCTATACCGCTCCTTCCTGCTTTGCAGCTTCATAGCGATTACAGGCATAAAAGCCACCAGTCCTTTCCCCATGTTCTGACCATGGACCAAGACATAGCCTACAAGGACATTTATTATGCAAAAGAAATGGACAAGTAGAACAATCAAATTGGGAGCATATTAAGTTTGTGAATATAGAAGATTTTACCAGCAAAACTCGAATTTACAAGGAGGTGTGCATGTAATATGCATGCATCCTTGATTTTTCTCAATTGGACGTTTGCACTTAGGACAGGGTTTTGAATTTGCCAATATCCTGGAAATGGAAACAACAATTACATGGCAATTTAATCAACAAATACCATAAAATATTTAATTAAAGAAAAATTAACACATTATTAGCACCCGAAAGAACTTATTTTAAGCATATATATATTCAATGAGAGAGAGACTAAAGATATTATTCAATGCACAACTATAGCATCAATTGTCAAAGATAATGTTACAATGCTCCAAAAAAGAGTCACTGCAGAACTTGAATAAATAATTCTTTCAAAAAAAAAAAAGGAAATAGAAAAGTGCCAAGTTGCTTGGATAAGGAGTTTGAAAGTTATTGCCAAGATTGCCTCCTATGAAATAAAAGAAATGAAAGGCATAGGATTAACATTTTTAAGTCATATATCGTCCTAATGTTCTCTGTATCCAATATACAAAGTCAAAGTGTTTCCATTGGTTAAACATCAAAACTACTCTACACTCAATATATCAAACTATTTAACATTGATATCTATTATATCTCGTCCTGTAAATTAAATATAATGGATTCAAGTTGCTTGTGCATCTTTTGCCTATATATTAGTTAAGTTACAACGTCGATGGTCTTAGAATTGTATCCTTTCCTTGTGAACCTGAAAAGAATATTTACTTTAGTTTTTTAAAAGAAAAAACACACACATCTTAATATATAAATGTTGGATTCTTTTGGTATTTATAAGAAGTATAAATGCCGGATATACATTAGTAGATATATGTAGAATTTTACTATTTATAAGGAGATGATACAAGTTCACCAATCAACTGCAGCTACTAGAAACATAAGGGGAGAAGCAGTACAAAGAAGAGAAAAATAAATTGTTCCTCATAACTACCAGTTCATATTCTCAGATTCAGCACTGTTTTTCAGTATCCATTTTGCCACTGTATCACAATCAACTGGCCGATGAGCCTCCTCAGTGCACTGTGTTTTTTCATTTCAGCAACCCCAAATGTTAATGCAAAGATAAAGAGTAATCATAAGTATTTGGAACACTTACATTCCAACAGAAGCCATATGAGCAATTGCAGCAAATATCATAGATTCCACTGCCAATTACATACTCAACTGCAAATTCACAACCAGGAGCAGGGCACCATTTTGTCTGCATGGGGGAAAATTATGAAAATGCAAGATCAACCATAAATAATTTTTTCATCATATTTTCATCCTCATACAAATCAAAAACTAAGTCAACAATATCTTGACGTATATTGTTTCTGAAACTTTACCTTTCTATTATCTTCAATATAAGATCTAAGAAGATAGCGAGAATACTTCTCTTTATCTTCATGACTAGCCAATAGATCAATCAGGTCTTGACCAACAGAAGCACCACATGATGGATCTGGACACCTCAGCATTAAGCATCCAGGGCCATCGCTTATTGATGTGCCAACATAACCTGAATTAGAAAAAATCATGAAATCAAACTGTGAAGAAGAGATAAATGACTTTTCGTACAGGAAAAGAAAACTTTTAAAATCATTTAAACAAAAGTTGGCAATAATGTAGAATCTGCAATAGTTCTTTCTTTTAGCGATTTTATCATGTTGATAAAGTATAAAGCTAGCTAGAGCATCACTTCTAAGGTCAGGACTCAGATGAGTTCTACTGGAATTGTGGTACACCATCATATCCTCAATGCTGCCAAGTTAGCAATGAATTACTAAATTGAAAGATTACACTTGTACCAATTGTATATGATTAGTATCCAGAATAGTAACGTCAGAAAAGTATAGTTGGAAAACTAAGCCGATCCTGATCCAAATCAGCCAAGTTGGATGAAAATCGGGATTAATTTCTTTGGACATCATTTCAAAATCATGAGATTGAGCAAAGAAAACACTTTCTTAAAAAAAGAAAACAAAACACACAATTGAAACTGGTGGAAAGTGATAGATTAAAGATGAAATCGGTCAAGAATTGAAGAACCAACCAACTTATTACAAAATTGCTCACAATCAAAACTGGGAAGAGAGAAAGAAGCCTTTGAACACCTGCAACAATAGAGGAAAGGAGATGGAGGACAATTAGGTTGTAGATGAAGAGGGCAGGTCGTGGAGGTTAACCTAGTCTTCAGTAGATCTTGTGTGATGGAGATGAGGTAGAGGATAGATATGGTCGTCAGAAACTTGACATAGTGATTTTATTTTATTTCTATTATTTTTAAATCAAAGGTTTCTTATAGTTATTTGGGAGTTGCTAGAAATTTTAAGACAATCAAGTTATTTTTCTGTAGAACAGGTCTTACTTTGAGCCTATAAAAGAGGATCGAGCTTAACAATATTTTTCTCTTTGTAAGTTGTGAGTTCAAAGTGGTTTGGCATCATGATTAGTTTGTGCTGCATCAATTGATATTAAAGCTAAAATCCTGGTTTGGTCTCCAGTGTGATTCTCCCGTGAGTTTTTTGTTCGTGTCCCGAAACCTATTCCATGAGTTTTTGGCATCACAATTAGTTGGTGCTACATTAATTAATATTAGACCTAAACTATTGATTTGGTCTCCGGTGTTATTTTTTCCTCGAGTGTTCATTCGCATGCCGAATCCCATTCCCTTTGACCCTTCCACCCTCATCCCATGCAGCACTCACAACCAAGGACCAATCCAATGCCCGACACCCTGCTACTCACCATGCCACCCGTTCATGACTCAACACCATGTTGGCACTACATCCTAGCTTCCTGTGCATGGCGCTTGAAGCTTCTTGTGCACAACATTTGAAGCTAACCCCGTCTCAGTCATTCTGAATCCTCAAGATGCACCACACACCCATTCAACCTTGTTCTACTCTTCGCCGTTGCACCATTGCACCCACCCACATTGTTGTTCCCTCTGAACAGCCAACATCACAGCCAACATCTTAGCCACATCCACGCCACAACGCCGCAACCAATGCCTTCAACACTCGTGCTCCCAACGCCGCAACCAATGCCTTCAGCACTCGTGCTCCCACACATAAAATTGTTGCACATTTGTGTGACCCTGCCGTTGCTCAACCTTCCAACCTCCTCTCGACCCCTGACACCAACATCTTCCAACTGTAGGATCGAGTAAAAGTGCTAAAGGGGAGGTAAATAGTACTTCGTCGCTTTTTCACTCGTTCGGAAAATCTTACGTAAATCAAAGTGCGAAAATAATAAGTGCATCGAAAATAAGAGAAGGATACACTTTTATTTACTTGGTTCACAACAACAGGTTGCTACTCCAAAATCCACGATCTTTGATCGTTTCTGACGGACAATCCACTATAAAACTCCCCTTTTACAAGAAGGAATTTTCGCTTTATAAAAATGGGTTAGAAACAATAAACCTTTAACATCCTAAGAGGTTAAGTACACAAACGAAAATGGAAAAATTACCGACTATAAAAATAGAGTTGTAGTGCCGAAGTTGGTGCAGCTCCTTGGCGTTACGACGGCGTACTGGATTGGTTGTTCGCGCATAGGAAGTCGTTGTAGTAGCGTGAATTAATGTTTAGGGTTTCCCCTTGCAGTTGCTTATAAAAGGTGATTCGGGCGCCTCCATGTCATCCCGTCAATCCGCTTCTAACGTTGACTCAGCATCTTCTGGACGCCTGTATCCCTTCCGGGCACTTGGATACTGACGTGGAGGTTGTCGAATCAACTTTGACTCTGCAACACCTTATCCCGATTCGGGTGTCTGGAACCTTTCCAAGCGCTTGGAGGCTGAGATGTCCCAACCACTGAGACTGCCACCTCATCCACTTCGCTGGCCCAATCGGCTAACGTCCAAGCGCCTGGACTGTCCGGTCGCTTGGATCCAAATAAGGACACCCAGAACTCAAAGTTCTAGTCTCTCCTTTCCTACATCACAAATTAGTCTAGAACGAAAACATAAGCAGGAATTGATAGTTTTGACAAACTGTCTGGTCTTGACTTTAAGTTTCCAGTGAAACCCTAAGTCAGACCGACATCTACTGTTCCCTTTCTCAAAAACGCGTCCTAACCCACTCCACTTGGGAGAGTTTACATTTTGCCAACCCGGTCCTCCAGACCCGTTGAACTTTTGCTCAGCATTGATCCTCGACCTCCAAGACTTCCACTGTTAGACGTCCGATCCTCCAAACTCGCTTAGACTTTCCCGCTTGATGCCCTGATCTGCCAAGATTTCCTACCCAATACTCCTGACTAGGACTTTCTTGCTCAATCCCCCTGACTAGGTCTTCCTTAACCAGTCCATCAAACTAGGTCTTCCTTATCCAGTCCTCCAAACCAGGTCTTCCTTAGCCTAGCCTCAACTAGGGCTTCCCTATGCTACCTGCACGCTTAGTTCAGCTCATTAGTCCACTTCACATACTTAACTTGGACCCTTTACCATTATCAAAACTCAAGTTCAATCATCTAGTCCTCTCTGCACCAACAATCGCCCCTTATTGATTTTGGCATCCTAGATTCCAAGTTAAGTATAAATTACTTTAACAAAAATAATTTCACATTAAATTCCAAATCAAAAATATAACTCTCTCGTAACTCAAGATTCTCCTCTGAAATTAAGGTAAACTTAGAAAAAAAATTTAAAACAGAATTTTTCTCTCTCCTAAACTTGACATGGTTCTTTTTTACTTGCAATTGATCTAAGAACCATCCAAATTATATTTAAGATTTTTGACAATATTTTCAAAAATATTTTGTAAAATTTTGCTTTTCTTTGAAAAAGATTAAGATTTAAATATTTTTCAAGTCCATTTCGGAAAAATGTCACTTTTCAAAAATATTTTGAAACTTTAGAAAACTTTACTTTGAACTTTTTGCAATTTAAAACATTTTGAAAGCTTTTTAAAAACTTGAACTTTCATTTTAACTTGAACAAACTTGAACTTTAATTTTAACTTAAACTTTCTCTCCCCTTTGACATAATAAAAAAAATACATAAAAACTTAAGGGGTTTTTTGAAATTTCTTAGGGTTTTGAAAAAGATTTGACAAACAAGACATTCAATTTATATACTATATATAAAAATATATAGACAAAAAAATTATTTTATATGTATACTAAAAGATGAGTTTGAGTTCAAGCATGTCATTTATACGCTATATATAAAAATACTATTCTTTTAGTCACATGTAACTTATTGGTATTGACTAACTATCAAAAGATAGCAGTTTTAACTAGGTTAGTCAAGTTTAAATGTATCATTCCAGCTAGTCTTTTACTACGCAGGAACACTTAACCTGATCCATGTTTGTACTTGTTTTTAGCCCGGATTTGTTTTGATACACAGACATAAACATCAAAAACTCAAATTTTTATCTTATGCATCTCACACCGTTCTAAGTTTTACAATATACAAGCAAGTTATATCTAATGTGCTTTATGAGATGTGGTTAGCCTAATTCTATAAGTGCATGATCTCTACTGGGAGTACCTAGGCTAAGTACAAATTTCCCTTTAATTTTGAAAAAAAATTTAAAAATACCTTTCTGAAATTAAATTTTTTTAAAAAAATGATAAGAAAGCAATTTGAAAAAAATTTTGAAAATATAAATAATAGTAGGTTTGAAAATCATGTATTTTTTAAAAAAATTGAGACAGAAAAATAATTTAAAATTTTGATCTTTAGTCTATCAAGCACATTCCTAATTTAGAAAAAAATACAATAAAATGAAATAAAAAAGATATGCACTAAATAAGAAATGAGTCAAAGTCAACATAGTACTTAAGTAAAAAATGCAACTCAATAATGAAAAAACTAGAACTAGTGGGGTCACTGGGGAGGTGGAGGTGGAGGTGGAGGTAGATGGCCCATATCTGAGCATGTCCATCATCTCAGCATGTCTAGCCCTATTCTGCTCCTCCTGACTCTTGTAATGGCTAGCCATAGTTTGTTGATAGGTGACAACTGACTCGTACAGACTGGTGACTGACTCGTGTAGACTGATGACTGACTCATCGAGTTTGATCACTCTCTGCTCTAGAGTGATAAGAGATGGAGTTGAAGGAATCTGAAGCAGATCTGCTAAGTCGATGTCATCCTCGGTTGCCTACTCGAGCTGAGGCTAATTTCCCCCATCTCCGAGACAAAATCTCATCCTCATCTATGGACCCTAGCTAAGGAGAAGTTTCTATTAACATGTCAAACTCACTAGCTGGTTTGACCTCACTTGAGATAATGTCAAACCTAAGGGATACTAAGAGTGAGGTCACAATGTGGCAGTAAGGTATATGAACCCTCCTGCTAGTAGTGATGCTAGATGAAAAAATGATGGTATGAAAAATATACAAACTAATATCTATGTCTAATCTATAATGTAGTGCATATAAAAGAAATGTATAGGATGGTTGCATCATCACGGCATCCATGGTAGTCAGGGGTAGAATACAAGTCACTAGAGCTCTGTATAGAATATAGTCCTATGCTCTAAGTCTGACTGATGGAAACTGAGTCACTATAGGGATCCGCTCCTCTCCAAAAAAGTATGAATGCATGACATCTAATGTAATGTGTGAGTAGGGATCACCAAAAGGTTCATCCCTAGAGGGGTAGCATAAAAATGGACATGATAAATATCTAAGTCATAAGTGCTCTCTAATAACAGTAGGAGATAGGATCAAATCTCTACCTCCAATTCGGGTGGAGTAGATCAGATTGTCGATCTGAATTAGATTATTGTACAGCTCAACACACATACCTGTGTTAACTGAGCTAGTACAATAAACTAGTCTCTCTAGGTCATAATGTTCTACGACCTCCATGGAAGGTATACATGAATGTAAGAAAAATATCCTATATAAATATATAGAATGCAAGGGTACAAATGACAATAGTGCAAATCTAATCTTATGCTCCTCGGAGAGAAATAGAAGATCTGTGCTGGGTACTAAAAGTCCCAGCCTCAGTGATCTTCCTCTTAATCTTAATACATAAATTAAGGATTTAACTAAAGAAAATGACTTACATGAACTTAGGGATCGTTTAGAGGCTTACCTAGGCGTATCGGATCAAGAACTAGAGATTTGATGACCTAAAAAGCTTGACTAGGGTTTGGTTTCCTATATAGAGATGATTCGGGTGTCTGGATTTTAATCGGGACGCCTGGATTTTTTCCAAGCACATAGATTCCTAAAATCGAGGGCATCTGCCCGAAATTGTGGGCGGTATTCAGGAAAGTTTGGGGCACTTGGATTTATATCCGGGCGCCCGAATTTCATTGGGTCGGGCTTACAAGTTGGGTTATTAAGGTTTCTAAGTTTTTCATTAATTAATTAAGGTTTAATTAATTAGTTAAGTTTTAATTAATTTTGTTTAAGTTCAAATTAATTTAGTTTAAGTTTAAAATTAATTTAGTTTAAGTTTAGAATTAATTTAGTTAAGTTTAGAATTAATTAGTTAAGGTAAAACTTAATTTAGTTAAGGTTAAAATTAATTTAGTTAAAGTTAAAATTAATTTTTAAATTTTAAGAATTACTAAATTAAGCTTAATTTTAAGGATTAATTAATTAAGTTTAATTTTAAGGTTTAATTAATTAAGTTAAGGGTTAACAGATTAAGTTAAATCTTAAGTATTAATTAATTAAGTTAAAATTTTAAGTATTAATTAATTAAGTTAAATTTTAAGTATTCTAGATTATCAAACAGTTATTCTATGAATTTTGTGAAATGATTTTTCAATTTTTATCTTAATTAATTGAAATGTGATTTTCTAAAACGTAATTAAAAGTTTGATTCAAATTTAACCGTTGACTAATTAAGTATATATTTGAAGATTTAACTTCGAGATAATGGCGAGGTACAAGACCTTTTTGGACATCAGAACAACGACTACCTTATAAGACAAAATTAATTCAAAAAATTATACACTTAATTAATCTAGGAAAAGAACTTTGGTATAACTAGTCTTGGGTTTAGTGAGATAGCTTCAGTTAATTCCACTTAGTTAGATAAACCAAATAGGGTACTCCTTATCCCACTTGACTACCTAAACTGAGTTTCCCTAGCGTACTATCATTTCACCCCACTCTGATACTAGGTTGAGCAAGTATTAATCAAGTTTATGCCCTTAACTAACCTAGATTTAATCTAAGTTCAAAAATAAGAAGAGAAAGACAAAAAAATGAAATCAAACAAGTCTTATCTAACTAGAATAGTTTTGAATCCCCTGAATCATGACCCCTGTTGAGTTTGATCAGATAGTGTATCTGATCCTTGGGAACCCAGTATTGATTCAGTCTTACTTGATTAATCAAGCTGGACTTAAGAACTTATACTTGGACTCGGGATTTCTTGGTTCGATTTACTAGAGACAAATAAGATCTATGTCTGACTTTGTGTCTAAGTTCATATCGATTATACACAGCCCTTTGAGTTCGAAGCATTATATTAAGATACTTGGAGGCTAAAGTAAACTTTTTCAATAATCTTTTCAGATCGTCAACTTGAATTTTGAATCTAGAATTTTCTTCCTCAAGTTGAACTTGAGTTGAAACTCCAGCCTGAACCTTTTCAGTTAACAAATTGAGGTTAATTTTTTCCTTGAGTATTACCTCCTTTTGGAGTGTTAACCTGGACACTGAACTTTGTCAATTTCTTAGACAAACAGTATATTATAACATACAATTTTCTATTAAAATATTACTTACATTGTTACGAATCCATGACTTGATTCCGACTCAGCTTCTAATTCTGTGTCTGGTTCAGTCACAGTCTCATCAATTTCCTCTTGCTGGGAGAGTTAGGAAGATCATTTTTACTTCCTCCTCTAAGTCTTTGAGGAGGACTCATCCCAGGTGATCTTTAATGTCTTCTTCTTAATTTTGCGCTCCTTTTGATTAGGGCATTCAGCCTTGAAATGCCCTTTTTCGTTATAGCCATAATAGGTGACTTTAGCCTTGTTATTTGGGGTTTTGTTGGATCTAGCTTTCTGGATCACCTTCTTCATCTCAGATTTTCTGATTCCACATCTCTTCTTGAACATCTTCTGAGATAGGTTAACTAGTCGATAGCAACCTCATCGTTTCTTTCAGAACTTGATGAGTGTTCGGATCCGTCGTCTTGTCTTCCAGTCCTTGGTTTGTCCTACAAAAAGAACAATTCCTTTCTCAACTGGATTGGCGTTAAGTTATTCGTGCAGTTCAAACTCAGAAAACAATTTATCTAATTTAATCTTAGAAAGGTCATTGGAGACCTTATATGCATCAACCATTGATGCCCGTAAGGTGTTCCTAGGGAACGCTTTCAACGTGTGCCTGATTATATCTCGATTCTCTACGGGTTGCTCTATGGCGTGGAGTTCATTGAGTAAGTCCTGAATCTGTGCGTGTAGCCCATTCGTGGATTCACCTTCCAACATTTTAATGTTGTAGAGTTTGTTCAGGAGAAGGTCGTACTTACTTTTGTGTCTGAGGTTCCCTCATGCGACTCAATGAGCTTATCCCATAAATCTTTAGCACTTATAAAGGGACTAACCCAATTGAGCTCTTCTTTTGCGAGATCGCATTGGAGTGTCTGGGTCACCTGAGCATCAGTCTCGATCTTTGCTTTGTAGCGGCGCCCCACTTCTCGCAAGGCTGTGAGATGTCGTCATCGTCTATTGGTAGTGTGAACCCAGTCTGGATCACAATCCACTTCTCCACATGTGTCTTGAGATGATACTCCATCCTCCCCGTTCAGTAGATGAAATCTTCTCCGGAAAATAGCGGGGGTCTGACAATATTGTAGCCTTCTTGATGAGTTATTTAACTTGTACAAAAATAGACAAAGAAAAAATATACCAAGACTTGATCTTAAATTAGCAGTGTAAGAAAAAATAAAAAACTGAAAAAATACAGCGAAAAAATAAATTAGCTCAATTAGTTGTTGAACTAAATTCGAGTACCTCTTGCTCTGATTCCAATTGTAGGATCGAGTTAGAGTGCTAGAGGGGGTAAATAGCGGTTTGTCGTTTTTTCACTCGTCCAGAAAATCTTGCGTAAATCAGAGTGCGAAAATAATAAGTACAGTGGAAATAAGAGAATGATACACTTTTATTTACGTAGTTCACAGCCACAAGCTACTACTTTAAGGCCCACGATCCTTGATCGTTTCCGACGGGCAATCCACTATAAAACTCCCCTCTTACGAGGAGTTTTCGCTTTACAAAAATGGATTGGAAACGATAAACCTTTACCATTCTAAAAGGTTAAGTACACAAGGGAAAATGGAAAGATTACCGACTACAAAAATAGAATTGTAGTGCAGAAGTCGATACAGCTCCTCGACGTTACGACGACGTACTGGATTGACTATTCGCGTACAAGTAGTCATCATAGTAGCGTATGAATTGATGTTTAGGGCTTCCCCTCGCAGCTACTTATAAAGGTCGATTCGAGCGCCTATAAGTCCTTTCGAGCGCCTCCACGTCACCCCGTCAATTCGCTTCCGACACTGACTCGGCATCTTCCAAACGCCTATATCCCTTCCGGGCACCTAAATGCTGACGTAGAGGTTATCGGATCAACTTTGACTCCAACGCCTTATCCCGATTCGGGCGTCTGGAACTTTTCCAAGCGCCTGGAGGCTAAAGTGTCCCGACCACTAAGACTCTGCCACCTCATCTGTCTCGCTGGCCCGATCAACTGATGTCCAAGCAATTGGATCCCTTCCAAGCACTTAGACCGTCCGATCGCCTAGATCCAGATAAGGACGTCTAAAACTCAAAGTTTTAGTCCCTCCTTTCCTGCATCACAAGTTAGTCCGGAACAAAAATATAAGCAAGAATTGACAGTTTTGATAAACTGTCTGGTCTTGACTTTAAGTTACCAATAAATCCTAGGTCAGACCGACGCATACTGTTCCCCTTCTCAAGAACGCATCCTCACTCACTCCACTCGGGAAAGTTTACCTTTTGCCAATCTGGTCCTCCAAACTCATTGGACTTTTGCTCAGCCTTGATCTTCGGCCCCCAGGACTTCCACTGCTAGACGTCCAATCCTCCAAACTCGCCTAGATTTTCCCGCCTAAAGCTTTGATTTACCAAGACTTCCTACTCAGTCCTCCTGATCAGGACTTCTTTGCCCAATCCCCCTGACCAGAACTTCCTTACCCAATCCTTCAAATCAGGTCTTCCTTTGCCTAACCTCAACTAGGACTTTGCTGTGTTACCTATACACTTAGTTCAGCTCATTAGTCCACTTCACAGATTTAACTTGAACCCTTTGCGATATCTAAACTCAGGTTCGATCATCTGGTGCTCCTTGCACCAACACCAACTTCCTCCCTTGTCACCACAATTTGTTTTTACCTAATTTAAGATTTTGCAATTTAGGCTAGCAAGTTTTGGAATTCATAAATTAGTCTAAGAATTTTGCAATTTAACCTTGTAAATTTGGGATTTTTTTAGAAACAGTAGCTCTTTGAATCCCCAGCCCTTTACACTTACACACCCACTTAAACCAATTTTTTAGAGGGCCACGTAGTGAAACAGCCACAACAAAGAGGCTCACATCAATTCAATAATTCTGTTCCTTCATTGAAATTTCTTATGTGTAATTTAAATGGCTTAGTTAATTCCCATGCATTTATTGTTCTCTATGCTTGTTTATTAAATAAAGCAAGAAAATCCTTATTTTCTATGTTTTCTACTTTTTTTTAATTAACTATATCAATTGTATAATTTTCATTAGTTGTTAAATCTCCACAACAGTCATGACACAATAACTGATCAAAGAGCTAAATGGTAAGTGTAAGCAAATGGAAGACAAGCTTAGGACCTTAGATCTAAAGTAGATCTTAAATGGTTTAAAGAGTATTTGCAAGCATATTTGCCAAGTTAACAAAGGAAAGTGTATTGAGCCACTGGACCATACATGCCTCACATAGCCCTACGAGTGTAACCTAGACTTCATATGCATCATGATCACTTTTCCAACTTACAAGCAAATGGTCATTTTTCTAATACTCATACCTAACCTACTACACTTAGAGACAAGTGTGACACTACTTGACTAGTTAAACTTGAGGCCCCTAGCTTTGATGGTTGGCAAGACCCTAATGTATCCTAGATTGGGTTGCTAAACTAAGACCTATTTTGAGTAATACAATATGATCCAAACTGAATAAGCCCAATTCACAAAGCTCAAGAATTGGTTTGGCCAAACAAATACTAGTAATGTGTCCAAGACTATGTCTATATAGGAGCCATGCATATCACAGAGTGAATCAACCTAAAAGCAATCATCCCTAAGCGTTATAAAGTACAAAGTAAGTTCGATGCACATTTGTTATAATCCCAAACTAGAAAGACCTTAATCCACTTTTTCACTGAACTTAGAAATACATGTCAAATTATTTGCCCCAACCTTAATTGAAGAGACATGCAAAAAGGACATAGAAATCAAACAATTCTTGAAATCACCACCTTCTGACTACCTAGCTCCTAGGCTAATAACACACCTCCTTGTAAGGTATTATTGCTATCAACAAACTCAACTTGCCCTAGAATTATCATTTGATAATCAAAAGTCAATACACGAGCAACTAGACATCTTGAGAACCTAATTTTGGCATACAATGCAACAACTATGGTGGCAAGGATCACAAAGCATCCAAACCCTAAGGATGAAGTAGCGTACTACTAAACCTTAGATATTAATGAAGAGGTTGAACACCTAGACATTGAGAGATTGAGGGAGAGACTATAAGGTTTGGCACACCCATGACATGATACGTGGAAAAGCACAAACATGTTTTATACTTAAGCATTTGCGGAACCACGCTTTTCAAAATTGTCATCAACAATGGGAATTGTGTGGATGTAGTTTCAACACAAACCCTCTCCAAAACCTAGGTCACACCTAAACTCCACCCAAATTCCTACAAGGTGGCAAAGTAAAGTAAACTTCCTTTAGTAATATAAAGGTGTTTGATCCCTATTGAGATAGGCCAATATACCAATAAAATATAGTGCAATGTTCTACCTATGAGCATCACTCATGTGATCCTTGGTCATTACATATTACGAAAGAGAAAACACCTATTTCTCCAATCACAACAGACAAGATGTTAAGTTGTACCTGACCAACCCAAATGATTTTAAACCCAAGCCTACAATAGGCCAAGTCAACCTATAAGGAACTCCTTCCAAGGTTTAAAATCTTAACCCGTGCCGAGATTTCGGTCCCGGACCGGAATGATACGGTTTCGATATCGTATCATGTCGTGCCGATATAGTTTCGGTATTTTTTAAATTTTAAATATAAATGTATATTAATTTTATTAATATTTGATTATTAAATATGTTTTATATGTTGAAATGTTGAATTTATATTTCAATATTTTCTCATAAGATAATACTTATTAAAT
>JBBMKF010000078.1:972171-993619 GCA_037834155.1 Curcuma caesia | reverse complement strand
CGACGGCACAGGATCGGGCCTCCGTCCCTTGCCGGAAAGCATGTCGGATTTCTTGATAGGCTCCGGGTTTGAGAGGATACTCGATCGCCTTTCTCAGACGGAGACCAATGGAACAGGCAGCAGGTATGTGTTCGGCCACCCGCCTGCTTCAAAGGCTGCCGTCGAGTCTTTGCCCGCGGTCAAAATTGCTGACCTTCATGTTGCCCTGGAATTCCATTGCGCCGTCTGCAAAGACCCCTTCGAGCTTGGAGCTGAGGCCCTCGAGATGCCCTGCAATCACATCTACCATCAAGATTGCATCTTGCCATGGCTCGCGCTAAGAAATTCCTGTCCAGTTTGCCGGCATGAGATGCCGACGGATGTGCAGCAACCAGATGCGGACGAAGACGCTTCCTTGGCTGGGAACGAGGACGAGATGGTCGGGCTTACCATATGGAGACTTCCGGGAGGTGGGTTTGCCGTAGGCAGATTTACAGGGGACCGGAGAGCTGCTGAAGGGGAGTTTCCAGCCGTTTACACAGAGATGGATGGCGGATTCAATACTAATGGGGCACCAAGAAGGATAGCATGGTCCTCCAGAGAGAGCCGGTCGCGGCATCATGGAGGATTCAGTCAGGCATTCCGCAGTGTGCTTTCATTCTTCAGGCGTTTCAGGTCTTCTACTCCGATATCTTCGACCAGGTTAAATCCCAATTCCCAATCTTTCTCAAACCCTTCTGTTAGACACAGGAGATCTTCCATGTTCAGTAGGAGCCTAAGAAGCCGCAGCACAAATTCGACACAAAACAGTGGCACTGTGAATCCACCAAGATGGTAATTATGAGAATTAGATTAGAAATACTTATCCTTCAAGAAGAATGACAATGTTTGTTCAACATATCACATATGGCTAGCTGATGGTTGTTCTCTACATGTAATTCCACTGTGAACAGGGACTACCTAAAAAGTGTAGTAGCATCTTCTGTTAGCTATCCCCCATCAGACATGGCACCTCTATTGCTCTTGAACACACAGAAGAGGCTTTATTTTCTTTAGGTTAGATGTTCAACATTGTCTACATGCATGTGTTCACTTTAGAAGAAAAAAATTCCACATATTCATTCGTTTTATCGGTTCACAAATGATCTATCTGTATCATTGTCTTAGTAGTTAGTTTCTTCATGTTTCTTGTTTCAGTTGATTCTAACATCTACATGCTAAAATGTGAATAGTAGAAAACATGCTGCACTACACATGTAAGATTGGTTTCATTAGTTGTGTAAGGCTAAATGCAATGCTTATTTCTAGTTAAGACACTTTATATGGAACTAAGGTTCATCGACTAGATTACAATTTTATGTGTAAGAAATAATAGACCAACCGAGCAACCGCTTGATCACCAAGCGGACTACTTGGTAACTTCTGAGCGTATTCGTGCGATCAGATATATTGTCACATTGTACCAGAACTGTAATTTGTCTAGCATCACGATAGTCAATTGTTGTTTTTCTTTTCTTATGAATCTTCTTGTGTTCATAGCAAAGAACTGAAGTTATATGCCTTCCGCTATTTGTGGAAAATCTTATTACCTTGTTGTAAGAAACAATAGACCAACCGAGCAACCTCTTGATCACCAAGTGGACTACTTGGTAACTTCTGCGAGTATTCGTGCGATTAGATATATTGCCACATTGTACCAGAACTGTGATTTGTCTAGCATCACAATAGTCGATTGTTGTTTTTCTCTTCTTATGAATCTTCTTATGTTCATAGCAAAGAACTGAAGTTATATATGTGTTCCCCTATTTGTGGAATTCTTATTATACCTTGTCGTCTGCCGGTTACGATAATCTTATTTATTAAAGCTTCAAGCTTGGCAATCCACTTCATTTTAACTTTTCAGATAACCTTTACATTTTCATATCATGTCTTGAGACTATATCACACAATTTTTTTCAGCTCAAATTGGTTGCTTTCTTTCTGTGTGAATTCTTATCATCATGTTTCAACCTGAGGTTCTCCTACTTGCTATATTACTTCAAAATGGTCTTCATTCTTATCGAGTTGAACTAGCCAAACCGATTCGTTTCTAATTGCTCTATCGGAATCAGCCAAATTGTCTGAATAGGATTGACAATTCGACCCATTCGAGTGGTTCGGTCTGTTCAGACTATCTAAGTGATTTGACCCATTTGGATGGACTATCTAGGTGGTGTGGTTTGTTTGGCCGGTTCGACTAGTCTAGACAGTCTTAGCTTGTTCGGATTTATTAGACTAATCAATTCGAACAAGCAGTTGGTTTTGATTAGAGCAATTAAATATATGATATTAAGTATAAAATAAATAAGGAAGAGTTCTTCGATTTTATGATTATTTTTTAGTTTTTTAATTTTTAAAAAATAATCTAGGTGTCAAGTTTTCTTGGATAAATCTGAAACACAATTTAAAAATTGGTCATAGACACATCACCCTTTAATAAACACATAAAATAGCTCTGAGTTTACCTTTATTAAGTTATGGATAGAGTTGTAGAATACCCTACATCCTTGCTTGAAAATAGATTAAGATTTTTGATTCGGAGCTATGAACTTATAGTACAATGATAAGAGGTACGGTGGCTCTCGTAGTATAATTGAGTTGGTTATGACGGAACCGAATTGTAAAAAAAGATAAGGGTTCGAATTTCTGCGAAGCTGAGATATTATCAATCTCTCAATTTAAACTTATCTGATTGTTTAAAATTTTTATATTTTTTAACTTGTTTAATTCGTTATTGAGTTTGATAATAAAAATTTATTTATTAATTTTTAGAGTTGTTATTTACTTATCATATTTATAAGAGTTTATTAATGAACATGGTTCATAAACTTTGTTAGTAAATCTTATTCACGAGCACTTCACAAACTTTGTTCATAAACATTAACAAGTTGAATACATATGTATTTAAACTTGTTCATTTAATTTACTAAATTGTTTAAATTTATTTATTTAATTAATCTTGTGTGTATTGAATGAATATAAATAAACTTTTATACTAAATCGAATATCAAATTTGCTCATAAATATTTGATTCATTTAAGTCAAGTTTCTTGCTTTTAATTTTTAGTAACAATGGAGAACTACCTATGCTCAATATAAGGAGCTAAATTGTTAGGATCAATGCATGACTAGATGTGATCCTGAAAATATAAAATTTTCGACAAAATCGAGCAATACCCTTCTCCATCGTGACCAACTGTAGTTTTTCGATTTACCTCCTCATATATAGTCGTGGGGCCGACCGTGTGGGGCCGTTGGAGTGACAGATTCCACCTTTTCCAGAAGAAAATATAAAATTTGAATAAGTTTATATAATTATAAGATTTATATAATATGTCAACTTAATTAGTTAGTGTACAATGAAAATAAGAAAGACAATTACACAAAAAATAATAATAATGATGCTAATACAAAGATATAACATGGTGTAAACCTAGATCCTAATTCATGACCTACAAGGTCGTTAGATGAATCACTTTTCAAAAATCATCTTCGGAGAAATCCTTTAAAAAATATGATTTTTCTCTCGCATAAAAGAATAGAAATTTAGAGCACAAGAAAAAATAATAATAACGGTAGACGAAAAGTGAACCTTTTAAAGAGAATAATCTCTTTCTAAGTTATGAAGAATAAGTAAAAGAAATTAAAATATAAATTATATATATTTTAAAATCATCTTACTCTCATAAATTTAAATAAATCTATTTATTTAACTTTTTAATATTTATGAATAGAAATCCTGAATTATTCAATTGTTTATAAACAATACTTATTGAATTATATATTTATCAATAAATTTTTTATCAAATTTATAAATAAATTTATAATATCAAACCTATTAATCAATGGAACAAATTTAAAAATCTAGAATTAAGAACCCAATAACAAATTAAGTTTAAATCAAATTTTAACTAAGCTCAACTTCTAAAAAAAAATAAATTAAAATTGAACAATTTTTTAAATAATTTAATTTATTTTAAGTTCGATTTAATTTAATTTTAATTTAATTATTTTATTAAATAAATTTGAATAATATAAAATTTAATCTGGCTTGTCCGGTTCGGTTTCCGATGGGTCAGGCCTATAGCCGTCAAGTTGGGTTAGACCTGTCGGGTTGGTCTGCCCCGCTAAGAAATTTAGGCGGATTGAGTTGAAATTTCATGAACTCATTTTAAGATGGGTTGAGATGAATTGACCCGCCTAGGCCCGCGATCCACGTGGGTTGGCCCCGCGGCGGGCTTGGGTTGGTCCGCGGGTTAAGAAAGTTTATTTATTTATTTTAAATTTTAAAATTAAAATAGAAAACTTAATAAATTAGTGGATTTGATACATTTAAATTATAATTAAGCTTAAAAATTATAATTCAAATTTAAAATTTTCAACTTAATCAATTTAAATTATAATTCAAAATTAAAATTTTTGATATTTTTAATATTTTTTTATTTTTTAACAGATTCGTGGATTGACCCGCCTAATCTACAGTCGTCTTGAATTGAATTGGATTAGAGATTTTTTAATCTGTCAAGTTGGTAGGTTGGCCTGCCCCGCCCCGCCATATGATGGGCTTACCATGGATTGGCCCACCCCTTCATGGATTGGCTCGTTTGACAGTTCTAGCCGGGCCGCGGGATTTCCCGGATCCGGATCCATTCGGGTCGGAGTTCATAAGAATGCGCTGATCCAAATCCACTCGGAAACCGGCTTGCCTATCTCCAAGCTGCTGCTCTCCGCCGGTTCCACCCTCTTCTTGCCCTTGCGGGTCTCGCCGGCGGCGAGCAAATCCGATGGCGAAGCGCGAGCTTTCCAGCACCCTTAAGAACCTAAAGGTGAGTCCTCGATGTCCTCCGCCGCCACCAAACTCTCTCTCCTTTCACGCCTCTTCCACGAGATCATCTATCAGCCATGGATCTATTGTTTTCTGGCTTTCCAGTTCATGCAAAGGGCTTCCTTGAAGGAAGATAAGACTAAGGAAGTCGACAAGTACAAGCCAGTCGAAGACTCCGCCGCCGTCCCAGCCCCTGCCAGAAGATGGTATGCTCACTGTGGACTGTTAGGGTTTTCCCCCTCTTGCTATTTGAACTTCTCTTTGCTTAGGAATTGATTCTTATCAGGTTTATATTTTAGTATTTTGCCGCTGGTGTATTAGTTTATCCTTCTCTTTCTAGATTTTACCTTTTTGTGTTCGTTTAGGACCTATGTTCTTACAGAATGGATATTTATTCTTGAGTCCTCTTGTAAGCGTATCGACATGTGAGGGCCATAAAGAATTTTCTCATATAGGTTTTTGGTTGTGTGCATACCTCATTTCAGGTGACATGACTGCTTTTGGTTGAAGAATATCGAGTTTTGTTGCAAATAATGAGTAATTAATTAACTTGTGATGATAGTTTTAATGACCCACATGTATTCCTTTTCACTAATTCATCTACTTCAGATTTGCATAATTGTTTTATCATATGGGCGTGAACTGAAATTTTTGATGAAAAATATTGTTGGTTATTCTTCCTTTGGCCATTATTAAGAGTTAAATTAGCAAAACCATTTGCATTTAAGTGTACACATACTTGATGTATGATTCTCTTATAGCAAGTTGGGTTGCAGAAATGGAATTGACAATGAGTCGAATAGTTAGTTATTCTTGGGAGAAAGAATAGAGTAGGAATAGAAAAAGAATATGTACCTCTCAGTTTGGTTCATTGAATGGATGTTTCATTTCATTCCAATGTTTGGGAAGAAGATCAAAATACCCTTCAGTTAAAACTTGACTATGTTGAAATAAATTCTTTTTTCAGATTCCTAAAAGGAATAGTCAAATATTTCTAAATTGATACAAGGGATACCTAAACAAGATTAAGAGAAATGACAATCATTTCAGAATGGGTATTTCGGTTTCATCTTGTAATTATATGTAGGTGCTAGGAATAGCTATTCTTTTAGAATTCATCAATGATGAAATAATTAACCTGTGAACTAAAAATGCTTTTAGATTATATGTTTCAATGACCTATGGTGTTATATGTTTGTAGCCATATTGTATATTATGTCAATCCTTTAATTGAATATATGTTTTTTTTGCTACATTGCGATTATATTTGTTATGCCTATTTGCTTAACTTTTTTGTTTGTTCAATTTTGTTCATTATGATTTCAATTTAATATATTTGTGCTCTCTAGTCTATAGGACTCCCCCTTCAGTTTTGAGGTTGAGCTATCCATTATTTTTGTACCATCATCCTCTTTATTTAACATTTGAAGATCCTCTTCTACTTATATTTCTTCCCACAGCATTGTTATAATGGAAGGTGATCCTCATCCAGGAGCTTTAAAAGGTCGAATGTCTTTCCAGAGTTTCAATCCCTCAGTAGATGTGAGTTGCATTGTTTTCAAGTTAGACTATTTCACCTCCTCGTTTAATGATTTTTCTCCTTGCAGAAACTAAATGAAGAGGCTGCAAATAATCAACAAAATGCTGCCACTGCTTCAAATAGCAACGGAGATTCAGCTAGGTACTACTCTTGGTCTACATATTCCAGGATTCTCAGTACTGCATTTGATATTTTATTTTTGTAATTGCTCAAGTTCAAGTTGTGGTTCGAGTTATCTGTTCAAAATTACTAATATGCACCTTGAAATTGGTTCGGTAAAAATCTTATCCGGCAAAAGTTCCACCTGTATATTTGTGTAATTTTCAATCAGAAGAAATATACCTAGAATATTTCATGAACATTGAGGAGCTTATAGGCTCCATATAATCAGTGCCAGTTATTTTCATTTGCACCATGTATTAGTTATTATAGGCAAAAAATTAACAGAAATTGTGGAATCCAATTCCAGTCATTTTAACCATCAAAAGTAATTTAGGACGTGTAACTATCCCACCATTCGATACAATAAAGATTCGTGCTCATAATTCCATACTTTTTATAGTCCGGACCTGAGCTCCCCATTTGCATTGGATTCTCTTTTTTTATTATTTGTTTTGGCTGTTGCAGACCAGGTGAAACCACATCGGTAGGTTCTATGGACTCGAGAATAGGTACATCAAACAATGCTTCGGATACAGACCTCAAGAGGAAGCAACTAGAAGTGGATAGCGACGAAACACCACCCAACGAGATACTGAAAATCTATGGCGAAGAGGGCAAACATTCATCGTCTAGCAATAGAGCAGGTTCTCATAAGCAACAGAAACGTGAAAAACTGGACTGGAATGTTCTGAGACCTCCAAAATATAATCAAAAGGATTAGCCCCATGCTTACATCTTCAATTGCACTGCAGCGATTTCTTTCTCCATATTTTGTGGTTTGATTGCGCCCTTGTACTTCTCATTGAAGCTGATTTAGTAGCAAGGTGTAACTTATGTTTTGTGACCAACGGAGACGTTCTCCTGAGAAAATTTCGTTTGTTTGCAGATTGGTAAAATTCCTTTTTTCAGCTCACTTATTTGAAAGTGTTGAGTCGTCTGGTTCTGGCTCTCCAATTCCAGCTGGTATACGTGAATTCTTATCATGATTTTTTTTATATATAATTCATATATTTAACTCTTACAAATCTTAGAGGTAATCAATGTAATCTCACAAATTTTTCATCATCTATTAAAGTAAATTAAAAAATTCAAATGGATTTTAACGAATAATTCAACGTCATAAATCATTCAAACTCCTTAAATGTAATATAGAGATTTAAACCTTCATTGTCAAAGCTTTACTCATACTTATCAATAATAAATTTAATACGATTGATTCCATACATTTGGAACAGACAGAGCTCGATAATTGTGTTATCAAGAAAATTTGAAGGTTTGTGGTAACTTTTGAACATTAGCATATGCCTTAAATTTGGAAATCTAATACTCGAATTTCATATTTATGACTCAAAATAGCAATTGATTGCGATCACAAGAACAATCAGCATTCCAAAACAATTTTGCAGGCGTAGGAAAAAGTTAAAACTCTTCCTAGTTCTTGAAGCAAAATGATCATACATCATAGTCCAGAAACTAAACCGTCATGGCTAAACTATGTTTGAATCACACTATTGCCATAAAAAAAAAAAAGGAAAGCTAAAAACGAAGATGATCCAGATGGCTACATTTTGCAAATGGTACCTGTTATCGTTCAAGAACCACTCGTTAAATACTCCAGCACCTTATTACTGCTCAAAATCATGGTCGTCAAGCATAGTCAAACACAAAGGTATAGGTCGACGACCCATGTCACCACACCAAACGTATCACGCTACGCAGTGATGCATTTGTGCGCACCTGTCCATACAATTCTTGATAAAAAATAAACCAACAGAATTCCAATCCCGCCAATGCCAAAACGATGGGGCATTAAACTTGACAGGTAGTTATCGAGATTCCATAGAGAAGTGTGTACACGACTGTCTTCAAAAATGTAGCAAACTGTATACGACAATCCATGAGAGCTGCATCCAACAAGACATTGTTGTGTTAAACTGTTATCGCCCTTTGAGCAAAGAATCACAGAAATCATGTGGCATCAAAATGCCATGACATTTGAAAAGGCAATGATCAAGGAATCGTACCAAAAATAGGGTAAATGAAGCAAAAAGGCCCTCCTGAAGCAATGCACCATGACCTCCAAAATCTTCTCCATCAATTTTTAGTACATAGGTGTAATAACCATATACAATGCCGGTCGATATCACCAGAAATCTGGAGATAATAAGGATAACTTTAATGAGATTGAAATAACCGCAAGAGACACAAGAAATGAAATGCACCAATATATCACTACTAATATGGTTGGGGCATAATTCTAATTGCCAAAAGTTGTAAAAAAATTAAGATATATGTGAATGATAAAGAAATTAACTGCTAAGCCAATAGTCAGACGCACGTTGGTAAACCAAATTGAACAAGAATGTTTTACCTGGTGTGGACATATGTATATATAATATATCTAATATGGCATGCATATGTAAACATTGCCATGTCGAATCCATATAAAAATGTAAGCATAGCCGTTAAAGGAGTTGATTTCTTTCAGGTTTGATGGATTTTTGGGATTTTATGCTTACAGAATTATGGAAGATCTACTCATTTTTCAATGTGGGTAAGATATAACCAATACTGATCACTCACTATTTTTTAATCTTCTTTACTGCTTT
The DNA here is from genome assembly GCA_037834155.1 of Curcuma caesia. Lineage (NCBI taxonomy): Eukaryota > Viridiplantae > Streptophyta > Magnoliopsida > Zingiberales > Zingiberaceae > Curcuma > Curcuma caesia. The sequence continues at coordinate 984,465 of JBBMKF010000078.1, read as the reverse complement.
CAACTAATAACTACATAGTATATAATTATATATTTGTGTTATTATCTAATAATTATATACCCAACCGATTTGGAATTTTTATTTTCAGCTTTTATATATAAAGCTCAAAAGTCTGAGCCTGAACTTGAAACCTAATATTTCACATCCAGGAAACCCAGAAAAGCTTGAATTTTCAAGTTAGAAAAAAACCTGAACCCAGATCAGATTCGACACAACCTGAAAATTCTATGTTCAGAGATTTTTTGATAAATCGAGTCCATGTTGGCGTTTAAAAATTTTGTATACCCCAAATCAAACTGAGCAGGTCATGTTTTTGCTTAAAACCTTTCCCAACCCGACCCGACCCATCTTGACTCCCAACCCCCTAGTTAACAGTAATCATTAACTATTAGTGTAACTATACTAATCTGTTTTTTGTTTTCCATCTAATTAAGTCTTTGTGGGTATATATGGATACCTGAGATAAAATAATAATGACACTCTAATTGTCACTGAAGTTATCACATCAAGAATGACTACTCTAATTGATCGATCTACTCAAGTTCATAAATAGTAAAGAAATGAACAGAACTTTTTTTTTTTGGTTCAGCATGGTCATGTCAGTTTTCAATTTTCTTAAAGTTTTTTTTTTCTATAATTTGTAAATTAAGTTACATTTTGCTTTGATCAGAACCTAATCAAATTGATATTAGATTAAGACCATCAGGTTGTAACGACGTTTGATTAATATGAAACCAAAAACATCACCATACACAGTGCTCAACTATCACTCTTGATCTCAAAAAGGAAATAAGAATTATCTTATTGATGATTTTCCTCTAAATTCACACTTATTAGTGAAACTCATTAACTTTAGAAGTTTGTTAATATGCAATTTATTATACCTGAATATGCATGTCTATGAATCTAATCCACTTTATCATATCCAACCTGAAATAGCATTGTCTAAAACCCATATAGTGTATACAGAGGAAGCAAGGATAGAAAAATGAGAAAAGAACAATTGACAATTACTGGCACATAGGCGAGCATTTTCTTTAAAAAAAAATAAATTTTATTTTATTTTTGTTTTGTTAACTTCTTCAATCTAGTGGAGGATAAAACTAACTTCCAGTATAAACCAGCTTAAAAAGAGAGCTCGAAGAAGAACATGACAAATACAGAGAATTTAAAGAATAGAGAAAGGGCATCGTAAAACCTGCACCCTACGACAAGGAAAAGAACAGTTCATTTCATGAAAAAAAAACCCAGCAAAAGCATCAAAAAGAATCCTTTTAGGTCATGTTTCCTAATTGAAGAGAAATATATAAAGAAAAGTATAGGGGCGTTAACACTCAATCATTTCTTTAAAGAAAAGTTGATGAGAGGGAAGAAGAGGTGTTTTTATTATTCTTGGTTCTACATAAATCAAGCGGACAAAACAATGGAGAAAACAATAATGGCATTCATCTGCCTAACACTCTTCATTCAGGTTGAGCTGGAACTTTGGCCTGGTTTTTATTATTCCTCGTTTTTGTTGGGGTGTATAATCAGCTCTCTTCGAATGTCATGAACTTCACAAAAACCTTCAAATTTGGTTGAGCAATATTCTCCACCACAATCTGTTTGGAGGGTCTTAATGGTGTTTTCTGTTTCATTTTCTACACGAGCCTTGAAGCTCTGAAATGCACAAAATGCTTCTGATTTTTCTTGTAAAAAATAAACCCAAGTTTTTCGAATATAATCATTAATGAAGGTAATTAAGTATCTTTTACCTCCATTAGAACATGGTGATACCACAATTTGATTATGTTGTGTGTTCCATTGAAGAATCCAAAGACATTGATGCATTTTCTCTTGATGAACTGCAAAGCTCCTTACTGGTCCATGAACAAAAGATGAACCGAAGTTCAACTTCAGAGGAGCAAGCTTTAAAGGCTTCTATCTCTACTCATTTCTCAAACTCTAGAGGAAGGGGTAGAGGTAGAGGCAGAGGAAGAGGAGATCAAGGCAATAAAGATGACAGCAGGTATTTTGAAGCCGATGATGGCCATTTTCGGGGCAAAGACATAGGACGATATCAACATTTTGAAAAATCAAAAGGTAAAGTGTTTTAGATGTCATAAATTTGGACTTTAGCGTTTTGAATGTTATACTAAACTACCCGAAGACAAAGAAAAGGAAGCGCAAGTGAATTTTACCGAAAAGTAAGAAGTGGAAACTTTGTTAATGGTTGTTCAAGCTAATTAATCAAGAACCTAAGTTTGATGTTTGGTACGTGAATACGGGTTGTAGTAATCACATGTGTGGAAGTAAGTTTTCTTTTTCTTATTTAAATGAAGACTTTCATTCTACAATAAATTTTGGTGATTGTTCTAATGTGAAAGTGATGGAAAAGGGGAATATAGACTTAAGAACCAAGAATGGTTCTGTACAAATAATTTCTAATGTCCTTTATGTTCTTGACTTGAAAAGTAATTTGTTAAGTGTTGGTCAGTTACAAGAAAATGATTATGTGATCACTATTCAAAAGGGTGCTTGTGAGATTTATGATCCCACAAGAGGAGACATTGCTGTTGTGAAAATGAACTCAAATAGGTTGTTTCCATTGAAGATTACAAGTGTGTAATCTTGTTTAGTAGCTGAAGTAAGAGACCTTTCTTGGTTGTGGCATTTTCATTATGGTCACTTGAGTTTTGGTGGATTGTAGATCCTCTAGCAAAAAATATGACGATAGGTCTTCCTAAAATTAGTATTCCTTCCCAAGTTTGTGAAAAATGTGTTGTTGACAAACAACATCGCTCTCAATTTCCTCAGGGGAAATCATGGCGAGCAAAAAAAGTTTTGGAGGTAATTCATTCCGATATATGCGGCTCGATAACACAATATTCTAATGGAGGTAAAAAAAATACTAAATTACTTTCATTGATGATTATACTAGAAAAACTTGGGTTTATTTTTTACAAAAAAAATTAGAAGCATTTTGTGCATTTCAAAGCTTCAAGGCTTGTGTAGAAAATGAAACAAGAAACATATGATTAACACCCTCCAAACAGATCGTGGTGGAGAATATTGCTCAACCAAATTTGAAGATTTTTGTGAGGTTCATGGCATTCGAAGAGAGTTGACAGCTGCTTATACACCCCAACAAAATGGCGTATCAGAGAGAAAAAACAGAACCATTCTCAATATGGTGAGAAGCATGTTGACAAAAGGGAGAATTCCAAAACCTTTTTGGCCTGAAGTAGTAAATTGGAGTGTTCACATCTTGAACAGAAGTCCTATACTTGCTATTCAAAATATGACACTAGAGGAAACTTAGAGTTGAAGGAAACCAGCTGTAGATTATTTTAAAATTTTTGGCTGCATCTCTTATGCACTTGTCCTGGATGAGAAAAGGAGGAAACTTGATGATAAGGGGGAAAGATGTGTCTTTCTCAGTGTTAGTGAAGTATCCAAAGCATATAAATTCTTTAATCCACAAACTAAGAAGATTGTGACCAACCGAGATGTTATCTTTAATGAGGAAAATAATTGGGATTGGAATAGACAACAACCTACTCAAGTTCTTTTTGACAATAATTCTGAAAGAGAGCCAACATCAGCAGTCTCTACGCTTGAAAATTCATTAAAAACTAGTCCAACAACTGCTAAAATTTTATCAACAGTAGCAGAAGCTACTGATATAGTAGCTCAATCTCTTCGTTGGATTCGAAGAAGGCCTACATAGATGGAAGACTATGAGGTTACTGATATTGAAGATCCAATCACTCATTTTGCTTTGTTTTCATATTGTGATCCTACAACCTTTGAAAGTGCCGTCAAAGATGCAAAATGGCGTAAGGCTACGGATGATAAAATGGAATCCATTGAAAGAAATGATACTTGGGAGTTGACTGATCTTCCGAAAGGGCACAAAACCATAGGTGTAAAGTGGGTCTTCAAAACAAATCTAAAAGAAAATGATGAAGTTGACAAGTATAAGGCGCGTCTAGTAGCTAAGGGATATAAGCAAGAGTATGAGATTGATTATACAGAAGTTTTTACTCCCGTTGCAAGATATGACACAATCAGATTGGTGGTTGCATTGGTGGCACAGAACTCATGGTCTATTTATCAACTAGATGTCAAATCGGTGTTCTTGCATGGAAACTTGGAGGAGCATGTATTTGTAGAACAGGTCATATTAAGATCAAAAATGAGCATAAAGTATATAGATTAAAGAAAGCTCTCTATGGATTAAAACAAGCTCCACGAGTTTGTTATAGTCGCATTGAGGCTTATTTTTTAAAAGAAGGCTTTCACAAATGCCCATATGAGCACACATTCTTTGTTAAAATTGGAGATAAGGGAAAACTGCTCATTGTCTGCTTATATGTAGACGATCTTATATTTACTAGAACTGATGATGTCATGTTTCAAGAATTCAAGAAATCTATGATGGTCTAATTTGAAATGTCTGATCTTGGTATGATGCATTACTTGCTTGGCATAGAAGTAGTGCAATCAGCTAATAGAACTTTATTTCCCAAAAGAAGTATGTGCAAGAAATTTTGGACATGTTTCAAATGAAGGATTGCAATCCTGTAAGCACTCCAACTGAGTTTGACCTGAAGCTAAACAAGGATCATGAAGGGAAGAAGGTGGACAGTACAATTTATAAGCAAATTGTTGACAGTTTGATGTATTTAACTGTGACAAGGCCAGACATAATGTATCCTGTGAGTTTAATAAGTAGATACATGGAAAATCCAATAGAAATACATTTGTTAGCTACCAAGAGAATCCTTCGTTACGTACAAGGAATTAAAGACTTTGGGCTATTCTACAAGAAGGGTGAAAAGTTAGAGTTGTTCAAGTTTATTGACAGTGATTATGCAGGAGATCAAGATGATAGAAAGAACACTTTAGGCTATGTATTTATGTTGGGCACAGGGGTCGTATCATGGTCTTCTAAGAAGCAATCAATTGTCTCCTTGTCAACTACAGAAGTTGAATTTATTGCTTCAATTGCTTATGCTTGTCAAGCTATCTGGCTGAGAAGAATTCTTAAAGAGCTTCAATTCAAACAAATTGAAGCTACTACAGTTTTTTGTAATAACAATTCAGCAATCAAACTCTCTAAGAATCCTATGCTACACGAATGAAGCAAACATATCGATGTGAAGTATTATTTTTTAAAAGATCTCAGCAATGATGGAATAATCAAAATGGTTTATTGTCCAAGTGAAGATCAAGTTGTAGATATACAAACCAAGCCTCTCAAGTTGGCTACATTTGTGAGGTTATGTGGTCTACTTGGAGTTTTTCACGTGCTGTTGTTGTTTTCTTTTAAACTGATCTCTGCAGACTTTAGTTTAAGGGAGGGTGTTATGATTTACATGTGATAAGTGTTTGTCCGAGTCATTAGTTTTGTCCGAGTCTTTTGCTTTGTCTGAGTCTTTTGCTTTGGGTGATCGAGTCGTGGATTAGTGAAGTTGAAATAGTCTGATGTAAAGCCTATTTATAGGCTCGTTTTTGTTATCAATTGCAAGGTGGGTTTTCATTTCAATACATCGTTCTTTTCCTTTGCCATTATATCAAAATTCACATTTTACTGGATGGAATGTTACTTAAAGTTCAATTCATGACTTGAATTGGGCTGGTTACCTCCAGAATTAGTCGAATCATAAGAGTTGGATACCTAGATTACCAAAAAATATATATAAAAAAAATCATGACTTGTATCCTATTTGATCATTCATACTTATTTACATCTCAGGTCTTCTTAATTAATTCTTTAATCGTTTAGACTTGCATGATGATATATAGGACAAAACCCCTCTATCTTATCTCACTTCAAACCTAAGATCACTTGATTCTTGTATTGAGCCATGTAGACACACAATTGAAATGATAGAATAATGAGTTTTGGTCAAAGATGCTTGTTACGATGCATCTAGTTGTATCAAATATTATCAATATATTTAAATTGTTAAATGATCAATCATGGAGAAAACTAATGTACATCATATGAAGATGTAGTTCAAATGATCATGCTTGAAATTCTTTTTTTTTTGAATATTCAATCAAAAATGTTTTTCAAAATGTTAAATATATCTATTTACTGATAGGATTTTTTTTTTAAAACTTACTTGCTTAGAATACTAAATACAAAGTTGGATTGAAACACTAAAGTTTTCAACACTTTTCAACCTTGTACTAATTTTTAAAAATATGAAGTATTTTCATGGAAACTATTTTTCCTTGTGATGTTCACAACATTACATGTTTTTATAAATTATATATTTTTTCAACCTATATATAATATTTAGAGAAATTTGTAATTTGGCCTATTAGAAAATATGTGATTTAGTCACTGAGACAGAGAATAGTTGACTGAATGGACATTTGGGTCGATTGAAATTAGTTAAAAGAACATCGAGAATAGTTTGTTTTTGTGGGGTTTCCATAGTTTTACCTCCCTAACAATTAGATAGGATTCCAAAATATTTGAACTTCATTATTTTTCATTTTATGGAATATTTTTGGTGTGTAACTAATACTTTTAATTAGGAGAAGTATGGATTAAGGGGGAGAATAACTAGCTTAAAGGGGAGGCAAATTCAAATTCAAATTTTGTTTCTCATTTATATGCTTTGATCAATATGCTAATTTGCATATGTTTTTCATTTACATTTGGTATCCTAACTTGATCTAATTTGCATGATCAATTATTTCCATACTTGTATTCTTGTATGTTTGTGTCATATAGAAAATTATTGGATCATTTGATGAGGCTAGAGGGAGGAGGTGAATAACCAATTTCCATGTCTACAATTTTATTAATACACAATGAAAATATAGAAACATAGACATAAAGCACACAACAAAGCAAACACTTATTCTTTATGTGGTTAGGAACCCGTAATTCCTATTTCATGGCTTATGATTCATCAGTGAGTCACTCCTAGAATCTCTATATACTTTCTCTTTCTTGAATGTCTTTCAAAGGTGGAGAAATCTATAACAATTTGAGCTTGCAGTCACCACAACAAGAAGATACAATATTAAGTTAAAATAATTTCCAACATAAGAAATATTTACAAGATGGAACTTTTTGGCTTGCTTTCACTTGTTGTCACTTGCTTTCATTCACATTTGGTTGCTCAAGAGTTTCTCAAGTGTTCGTTGCCAAAATCCCCATTGAAATTAAGGCTTCTTTTTCCTAGTAGCTACCTACTATAATCCACCAGATTAGCCTACTATTGACTTACCTCAATCGACTAATTGTATAAGCTAAGTTGACTGAACATGTATCTGGTTGATTACCTAGCTCCCAATGACTATTTGATTAGACTAATCTTTCATTCAGTCGACTAATCTATTGTAACATATGAGTCATGATGGTGATAGCCAATTAATCCTGTTAGCATCTAAGTCATCTGATGGCGACAACAAATCCTATTAGATAAACTACTCTCTTCCTGGATTTATGGTATTCCAACATTTGACTAATCTTGTTTATTAGTCGATTGATTTTGCCTCAATTGATTGCCCAATTGACTAACCCAAAAGGTAAATACTTCTATTCGTTGGAAATTTAACCTAAGTCAATTACTTGGTTAACTCAACTATTAATCAACTGAAACCATCCTTCAATTAACTAAAACATTGACTCTAATTCAAGTCTATCCAAAATTTAAATTATAAGTCACTCATAGACTCTCATCTCATGTATATAGACTTCCTTGTCAAGATGTCATACCTCTGGAACTTCCTTGTCTTGTCAAGAGGCCTCGACTCTAGGACTTTTGGTGCAAAGAGTCCATGCCTCCTAGACTTCTTCATTTTCTTAGTATCAATCAACCTTGATTTATTAGGACTTCCTTCACTTGCTAAGTATCTAGTCAACTTGACCTTCCTAGATTTCCATCATTTGCCAACTCCTAATAGATTTTCCATTTGTCAACACTTGTTGGACTTGCCCTTTGCCAATGCCTATTGGAGTTTTCACTTTGCCAATGCCTATTGTTCTTTCACCATTACCAAATGTAGTCAACCTTGACCCACTTAATCTTTTGCAATGTCAAATATGCAGTCATTCTTGACTTACTTGACATATTAGTCTAACTTAAGCTAAATCATATTTCCTAAACATGATTTCTCCAATATCAAATCATATTTCCCAAATATCAAGGCACAACATATTGCCAAAATAACAAGATAGACCCCTGGTTTAATGGGACTAGGCTAAAGTATGCTTGAACTAACAAAAATGAAGGGTTTAAGTTTATTGACCATTTATTGTACCTTAAATGAATTGGAAAATGGAATTTACCTTAACTTAAATAGGTTACTAATATAAAAAAAAAATGGAGATTGTTGGGGCAAGCATGGCCCAAGTGATTGAAGTTGACCAAGCGAGTTTGATGTGTTTGACAAAAAATTTAAGTTAGGATAATATTGTGTTTGTTGATAAAGTTTGTTAATTGTACAATGTAAGATACTTGACAAGTTATTATAGGTGCAATGGTTGGAGAAATCCAAGTACGCCATGAGCGATCAAATATTTGGCAGTTGGAGAAGTTCAAATAAGTTAAGTGTGATTTGATACTTGATAATTGAATAAGTCTTGTTAGGTCAAGGTTGACAGAATGTTGGATTAAAATTTTATGTCAAGGAAGTTGGTGCAAGATTATTTTGACATTGACATTGCAGGTGCAATGTAAAAGACCAACAAGTGTTGGCATAAGTCCCTCAAGAGTAGACAAAATTAGATGTCTAATAGGTGTTGGTAGATGATGTCCTGGGTTGGTCAAGTTGGACCAAATACAAGGTAGATGAAGAAATATCTAGAGGCGAGACCTCTTGATAGACGAGGAGTTTTAGTAGGTTAAGGGCGATCAAATATCAAGCAAAGAAAAAGTTCAAGAGGTGAACTTCTAGCATGTAATATTGAGAGAGCAACCTATAACTTGGGTGAGGATAGTTTTCTTGTTTAGGCAATGACTTGGCCAAAAAATAGGTGTTTTAAGATTAAAGTCAATGAAATAGTCGACTAGTGATAAGTGTTAATCAATTGATTTACATGGTTTGCTAAGATCGACTTGCGACAGTTGACTTCTAATCCAAGTCTAGTTGACTAGTGGTAATTAAACTAGTCGATTGATATTTGAATTCAAATGTCATAAATGTTTAAATAGGATAAACTCTAGTTCAATTAATTGATGGTGAATTAATGGTCAACTGGTGACATAGTCTGTAGAAGATTCAGTCAGCTGATAAACGTTGTGATAAACTTTGAGAACATTCAATTGATAAAATAGTTAGAAAAGGACACAATCATAAATCGAGATATCAACTCATAATAATCGATTGATGATAAGTAATAGTTGACTGATAACACAATCAACAAATAACGTGTTCAACCAATGAGGATGATAAGATTGTGAACTAGAGGATTTGGTTTTGATTTTATCTGGTTCATCAATTGATCAACAGATGAACAAATCGACCTCCAAGAGAGTCAGACAATGTGTCATAATTGAGTGGATTGACAAACTATATCCAATCGACTGATGATGAAGAAGTTGATTGATAACCTATACACAGTAGACTAAAGAAAGTAATATTTAGATAATAGTCATTATTGATAAAGTCTATAATGGTGGATCTATCGACTGATTAACAATAACAAGTTGACTGTTGATAATAGATCTCCAACTATAAAGGAAAGCAAAGGTCGGATTTAAATATTATTATTATTATTTTCTCTATTTGTTTTTAATTTATTTTTCTACTACTCTCATATTATTGCTATCGTAACTTGGTTGTACAAGATTTGTTCATCTTTCTAAGGTTTCTAAAAGGAGAAAATATAGTAGTTTTTGAGGGATGATTCATCTTATAAGTCCATAGGCCATGCAGTAGGAATTGGAGATTTTAAATCATGTAAAATATTTATTGTTGGTGCAATCGACCTCAAGGATTTGATGTTTATTTGATCAATATGTTTAATGAGGAGTTTAGTCAAGGTTGGTAAAGTAATTTTGTCAATGTTGGCCAAGTTAGTGTAGAGTCCAAGTAAGTCAAGGTAGACTGGATGCTAGAAAGTGAGTGGGAAAGTCCAAGCAAGTCAAGAGTGATCGGATGCTTGACAGTTGGTGAGAAATCCTGACATGACAATGTTGACCTAGGTAAGTGAGAAAAGGATAGTCTAGATATGTCAAGGATGACCAGATGTCTAGTACGGAAAAAGTTCAAGTAGGTCAAGGATAATCAGATGCTTGATAAAGGAAAAATCATATGATAGTGAACCCTAGGTAATGGGAAGACTCAAAGGAGTGAACTTTGAGCAAAGAAAAAAATTCTAAGAGAGTGAACCCTAAGTAATGGGAAGACTCGACAAAGTGAACTCTAAGCAAAGAAAAAAAAATCTTAGGGGAGTGAATCTTAGATAGTGAGAAGTCTTGAAGGAGTAAACTCTAAACAAGTGTCTTTAGGTCAAGTAGAGTAAGTAGTATGTTATTTGTATGTTTGTCTTGCAGGAAGTTGAAGCTAGACGAAGACTTAAGGGTCTGGGGTGACCGGAACATGTCCGAAGACTGAACCAAGTCCGAGAGACCAGACCATGTTCGGGCAACCCGAATTGGTTCAAGCCACCTAAACTGTTTTGGGCGACCAAAAAAGGGTTCGATTGAATTGAAAGGAAAGTCTGATCAGGTCTAAGTGAGATAGTCAACGGATAAGTTTGACCAAGATCCAGGTGACTAGAGGTGTTCCAAGCAACTGGAGTTGTTCTAGGTGATCGAAAATTGCCAAGTCAGTCTGATCCAGAGTCAAAGTGGATTGAATTTTCCACCAAGTTAGTGAAGGTCCAAGTGATCGAAAGAGCTTCTAGGTGACCGAAAAAAGTGTCGACTGGGCTCTATAAAAAGAGGGTTGAGGCACCTATTTCATAATAAATCAACTTACATTTTGTGCTCGAAATTTGTCAACGTTCTACTGCTCATATGATCTAGCCGCGCCAAGAAGAGTATCGTAGCATTCATGTCTTCTAGAGGAGAGTCATTTGTTTGTTTATTTTTTCCTTTTTACATTATTTTACTATTTGATTATTGTGCTTGTGTTTGATCAAATTTATAAGAGGTTTCTCCATCACCAAAAGGTGTCCGGAAAGGAGAAAAGAAAATAGTACCATATGAGACCAAAGTTGGAGGTCCTGTCCATTTTTGATGGGTGTATCCATTTGAAAGGTAAAAAATTCATCTTCTATACTTCATTATCAATATAGATAAAATGACTAATTCCATTATATATGATTTTATAATACATTTTTAATTCCAATTAGATTCTTATATCATTTTAAGAAAAAAATGAAAAAAAGGTATATGTTAAAACCTCTATTGTTAATGCATATATTGTCGAGGAAGTAACAACTTTTGCATTATATTATTTTGAGTCTCACATTTAGTGCAAAAGCAGAAGAGCAAGAAGAAATGATGAGGGTCTTGTTGATCTCAATTTAAATTCATTCTCAATTTTTAACTACCTCGGTCGACCTAGTGGACCATGTACGCGTAGATACTTAACGGATAAAGAATGGTGGGCAGTCCACACATATATTTTAATGAACTATCCAGAAGTAACACCATATTTCTAATGAGTATAAATTTGCTATTTTATGTATTTCTTATATTGTAAATTGTTTGTGTTATAATTATTTTATTTTTATGGTAGAATTTTTTAAAACTTATATTCTGATCTTTCGACATATGAGTTTAATCGCTTCTGCGATGAAAAATTTGTACTGTGGTTCAAAAACTATGTAAGTAGACTAAAAGTTCATTATAAATTATTTTTACACATATCTTGACATTTTACACATGTTTCATGACTTTAGGTTAATGATAATCAAGCTCATATTGAGCAAGAATTACTAATATATATGTCACGGGGTCCAAAATCAATAGTACAAACTTGGCTAGCATATTTCATAACTAGATATAATTATCATACAAAAAAATATGGAATGAGAAAAACAATAATAAATAGTAGGATTTATGTTTAATCATCCAAAGATGGAGGTGCAAGAAACGATTTTTATGGTTTGTTGGATGGAATTATAGAGATAGAGCTGTTCTTTGGACCAAAATTGCGAGTTGTTTTATTTATGTGTCGTTGATTTGACCCTGTTAGAAGGATGAAGGTATATCTACAGTTTAATTTGATTGAAATCAATCATAAAAAATTGTATAAGAGATATGCCCCATTTATATTAGCAGAACAAACAATTCAAGTATTTTATGTTTCATATCATAGTTTGAAATGTGA